>VZRR01001050.1:481143-493588 GCA_013398015.1 Oreocharis arfaki
CCATCACAGGTACCCAACCCATCACAGGTACCCAGACCATCACAGGTACCCAACCCATCACAGGTACCCAGACCATCACAGGTACCCAACCCATCACAGGTACCCAACCCATCACAGGTACCCAGACCATCACAGGTACCCAACCCATCACAGGTACCCAGACCATCACAGGTACCCAACCCATCACAGGTACCCAACCCATCACAGGTACCCATCCCATCACAGGTACCCAACCCACCACAGGTACCCATCCCACCACGGGTACCCAGACCATCACAGGCACCGCCTGTGTCACCCACCAGGTGCCAGCACCACCCAGCCCTCTGCCCCTGTGTCCCCAGCACCCAGCTACAATTACAGTTTTCACATCAGTCGCTGTGTAACCAAGGAAATGAAATAGTGCTGTGCTGCCTTCTTGGGTTTGTTATAACAATAGTGGCTTAATTTGCTAATTGAGATATAAGTTCTCTCAGAGAATTGCTCAAGTCTGTTGTGTTGGGTAACCGGCTTGTGCAAATTAATTAAAATCGTTCATACTTATGAAAAATACTGAAATTACTATGCATTTTATTTTTTAAGAGTATTCCTGATGGAAAACAGACACAGAATTGCTGTCAGGCGCCCATCCAGACCTTTTTATGTGAGAACACTGCATCCCCTAACATTGCTCCCACAACTAATTGGCAGGAAAAATATTACTCAGAATTTCTGCCTATGTGAAGACTCGAGTGAGGTCCCGATCCTGGAGACATTTAAATAAAATTAGGATTTTGTTCCATGTGTGAAGGTTTGCCCTTCTATATATAGGTTTGTTTTATTTTGGTGTGGGACCTTACTAAACCCCAAATTATTTGACTCTAATTTGGATAGACAGATTAAGGGAGAGGATCTGGAAGAGCAGTGAAACAAACTGAATTCAGGGCTCACTTCCAGGAACTTTTGTATTATAATCCCTCAACTCAGTGTGGGTTTTAGGTGAGTCATTTTTCTGCTTCATATTTACTCATCTTTAAAATGAGGACAGTTCTATCCATTTGCCCTTTTGGGGTATAGTGTTGTTTAATTGATTTAAAAGCTGCTACTTTGGCTGAGATATTTTCACCTGTTATTCTTGTGAGTAACAGCTAAAAACAGTAGAGTTGAAAGAGGCTGAACTTTTTTAACAATTACAAAAATAATTTGTGTGATGCCTCTTGACAACATTTGCCATATAAATAATGATATTTTTTTCTCGTTTGGGCTATAACACAGCCACAGTTGTTAAACAAGCATATCTTTATTTGGTATTTGGAAGAGAAAAACCTTTTTCCTTTCCTTCTCCTCCAGGTAAATAGGAACCCACGAACAGGAATGTTGCTGGGAAAAAAAAAAACAAACAGAATAGAGAATTCATGAAACTAAACAATAATTAGGTTTTTTTTCTGATTAAATGCTCTCACATGAAGTTTTTTGTGTGTTTAGTTTCTGCCCCAGAGTTTGTTTTTGAGCATGGCTACCAGACCTACCTGCCCAGCGAGAGCACGGAGCCTCCAGCTGCTGCTGTCGTCTCTACACCACCAAAAGCGAGGTCCAAGAAGTCCTCCTCCTCACTGCCACTGAAGAAACTCAGCTGCATCTTCCCAGGTGAGATGGGGATTGTTACTTCTGCCTTCTAGCATGGAGAGCTCTCCTGTGGTGACACACACAGGAGATGTGATACCTGCAGCAGTTTTGGTGCTGATTTCACAGAATCCCAGAATCTTTTGGGTTGGAAAAGCCCTCCCAGACCATTGAGTCCAACCTGTGCCCAATCCCCTCCTTCTCCCCAGCCCAGAGCACTGTGTGAAAGGCACATTTCAGGTGCTGAGGATTCATTTCTGTGCTCCAGAACTGCAGCACTTTCACTTGAACAGAATTCCTGCATGGGGAGCCGTTACCTGAGTTCCCAGTTGCACCAGCTTGAAGTCTTGCGTGGAATTAATCAGCTCCTCCAGCATCCTCTCAGTACTGTAAAGAGCATCTCAGATCCTAGGCTGAGATTCCAGAGGACTTGTTCCAAAGTTTACAGAAAAGGGTGGGAGTGAGTTGTGTCCAAGGGGAAGCATTAGAAAACTCAAGTTCACTGGTCACTGTTTTAAGTAGATGGGAGTAAAGAAGATGAGGAAATAATTTTCTGTTAACACTGGATTTTGAAGAAAACGCTGTTGAAAATAAACATAATGTCCAGAATATGGTAATGTATTTTTTTTACTGTGCTAGATTTTCCTTGAATTTAATGATCTTTACCTTCCTGTTTTCAGGTTGCCAGTTCAAGACTTCCTATGGTATGAAGGATTTGGAACGTCATCGGCGAACGCACACAGGTTTATGTTCCTGTATTTTCTTTTGGGTTGGTTTCCTCCTTTCAGCTTTTTCACAAAAGCCATTTTCCTGTGTCTGTCTGTGGAGTAGGAGAAATGTCTCTACAAGCAGGATGTACACCTGTCTGTACCTTCTGGTATTGTCCTGGCCTGTGCCTGCGGGAGCGTGCCCCGCTCTGGGCAGCCCCAGGCACAGACACGTGGGCACTGGAGGCTGATTCGGGGCGCGGCTGAATTTCTCAGCGCACGCCGTGTGTTTATCAGGGTGCGGTGTGGCAGCCGTGCACACACACACCTTTGCTCTTTGTGTGACAGCAATTCCGTGCTTTCACCTCCCAAAAAGGAGGGAGTCCCTTTGCTGGGCAGCGTTCAGCCTGCGCCGTGCCACGGCGTCCCCGGCGCGCCGGGCGCTGAGCGTGCGCGTGCTGCTGTTGCAGGAGACAAGCCCCACAAGTGCGAGGCGTGCGGCAAGTGCTTCAGCCGCAAGGACAAGCTGAAGATGCACGTGCGCTCGCACACGGGCGTGAAGCCCTACAAGTGCAAGCACTGCGAGTACGCCGCGGCCGACAGCAGCAGCCTCAACAAGCACCAGCGCATCCACTCCAACGAGCGCCCCTTCAAGTGCCAGATCTGCCCCTACGCCAGCCGCAACTCCAGCCAGCTCACCGTGCACCTGCGCTCGCACACAGGTGGGCTCGGGCTCGCGTCCGCGGCTCTGCAGGTTCACAGAGATGATTTTAAGCCGTGTGCAGGTGTCCAGATGCCCAAAAGGGACAGTTTGGATTCGCCTCCTGTGCGTTTCTTGGGCGTGGGATCATTAGGGCGGTACGGCTCCCCTAAAAATACCTGGAAGCAATCAGGTCTGGCTCCTGGAGGGCTTTCTTCTCAACTGGGTTTGGAGCTCTCAGGTGTTCTCAGTCAGCAGAACTGCAGTGGTGCTGGTAAATCCCAGGTTGTGTGTTCAATCCCTGCATGACTCAGTGATCCTCTTCCAGCTCAGAATATTCTGTGATCTAATTGATTGATTAGGAGCATCGAGGTTCCCATCTAAGTCTCTCCAATCTGGTCTACTCTACTCTGTTCTACTCTATTAGAAACACTGAAATTACTTTATTGTTGTAGTAGTTACATCAGTGCAAATCTTAGCTGCCTAATTTAATCTTCCTGGCATCAGTAAAATAGCAAGGAATTAGTAATTTAAGTTACATGGTTTTTTGACCTTTTTTTGGGGTACCTTCCCTGTGCAGACTGATGGACATTAACAGGGCAGGATGAGCAGCCAGAACTGTATTCTGTCCATGGAATTTTTGTTCTATGGATAGAAAGCTTCTCGTCTTATAAACTTTTTATCATTTTCTATTTGCATCATTTGCCTAAGTTTCATTTAAATCAGATTTCTCTCCTAGAGATTGTTCTTCGAAGAGAGTTGCTGTAAAGGTACTGCTGTACTGTTGACTCTGTACAGTTGTCTCTGTATGTTGTTTTTCACCTAATCCAGGGCACTGGATTGGTTTCTGTGCTGTCTTTTATACATTTGATTAGTTCTGTGAATTTTAGCTGCCAGGTGGTTCTGGTTCAGTGATTACTGGATTAGCTTTGAACCTCTGCTACCTCTAATTCAGGATTCGAGTATAAACAGCAGCAGTTTGGGTGTGTGCAAGATGGGATTTATTTGGAGTAGAGAAAAGAAATAAATCCCCTGTGCATTGGGAAGGAGGGCGGGGTCAAGCCAGTCTGTCTCTAGCAGAAAAGAATCTTTTATACTTCACAAATGTGCTGTGATGGAACAGCCAGGGCTGGCAGGTTGGTTTAGAGCTCCCCCTCTTCCTGTTGCTGTATAAATGTGATGGTCAGTCAGGGCAGTGGGGGCTGTCAGAAGTGCCCTGTGACAAACACTCTGGCTGCAGAATGTGTCACATCAGGGCATTTTTGTGCCCTTCTTACCTGAGTGAGCTCCTGGGAGTGCTCGTGGCTCTCTGGTATTTCCAGCAGAGTTAGATTTCTGTGCCATTCAACATTCCAACACTTGGGAAGGGATTTTAGCCTAACCTTTCTTTTTGGCAGATCAGTCTGTTGCATCTCAAGCAATTGAATTATGCTAAAACTCAATCTTTAGGTTTTTTGTTTCTTCTATTTCTCAAAAATTCTTTTTTTTTTTTTTGGTAATAATCCCAGGGTCAGACAAAAGTTTTGATCTATGTCCTGGCAGTGTCAGTTAGGGATGGGCAGAAATGTAAAGAACTACAGAACCAACAGAACTAGCATGGTTTGCTGTATTCTTTTCCATGTATTGTGCTACCCTGTATATGAAAATTAAGTCACTGAAATATGAACTGTGCCTTCATCAGCAAAGCAGATAAAAATTCAGTAGCTGAGTGTGCAGCTGAGGCTGTAAAATAAACTAGATGAACAAACAGTGCATCTTCATTAATAAAGTCTGTTTAATACAGATAGTACACCATGTATCTCAATTATTAAACAGATACATGGATTAGCACAGTAGGCCACAACTTGATTTGAAAAATATGCAGCTAAACCTATGACATATCTAGCTGGATAAGCAAATTATGCAAAATTATACAACTCTCACAAACTCTATAAAATATTAACTTCTAAAATAAATCAGCCATTTGCAGTTTGATTATTAAAGAGGATAAATGCTTGTTGAACTAAATACACTTTCTTTTTCCTCTTCTCACCAAGAGTGTCTTAGAACCTAGTAACACAATTCTTCCACTTGTTCGAAATGATACCTGCCTAAAGACATCGTGCTCAGGTATTTTAGAGAACTACATCTTTTGATTGAAATAAAAAAGAGGGGAATAGTTATTTAGTTAGGTTGCTAAGTTTGCTCTGGATTTTTTTTTCTATGGCTTCAGAACAGGCTCACTGGAATTGCTTAGGGATTAGCACAGCTCCACCTTAACATGGTCACGGATGTTGTGACACCAGCCTGCAATAAAAAAAATGCAAAGCAATGGTTTCGATGCGAGTGTGTCAGACCAGGAGAGAATCCTGCGTCAGGAAATTCCTCGTGGTCTTGAGGATGCGCTGGGAGTTCAGAACAGGGCAGCTGTGCGTGATCCATCCCGGCGGTGGCTCCCGTGCCTGCCGTGTAACCTGTGTGTGTTCTGTTGGCAGGAGACGCCCCTTTCCAGTGCCAGATGTGCCCCGCTAAGTTCAAGATCAACTCGGACCTGAAGCGGCACCTGCGGGTGCACTCGGGGGAGAAGCCCTACAAGTGCGAGTTCTGCGAGGTGCGCTGCGCCATGAAGGGCAACCTGAAATCCCACATGCGCATCAAGCACAGCATGGAGAACACCCTCAAGTGCCCCGAGTGCGAGTTCCAGTGTGGGAACAAGACCAGCCTGCGGCACCACATCCGCACGCACCAGCCCGAGCAGCCGGTGAAGTGCTCCGAGTGCAGCTACTCGTGCTCCAGCAAGGCGGCCCTGAAGGTGCACGAGCGCATCCACTGCAAGGAGCGGCCCTTCAAGTGCGAGTTCTGCAGCTTCGACACCAAGCAGCGCAGCAACCTCACCACCCACGTCCGCAAAGCCCACGGCGACAAGGCCAAGGGCAAGAAGCACTCTGCGGACAAGAAGGAAGGAGAGAGGCCGAGGCAGGGCGGCTCCAGGCAAGTCGCCAAGCTGGATGCCAAGAAAGCCTTCAAGTGCGACCTGTGCGATGCGTCCTTCGTCCGGGAGGATTCTCTGCGGAGCCACAAGAAGCAGCACAGTCTGTACAGCGGCCCCAAGAGCAACGAGCTGGCTGTGCTGCAGCTGCACATGGATCCCAGCCGCCAGCCCAGCGCCCCCATCGCCGTCAGTCACCTGCAGGTGCCGCTCCAGGCCGCTCAGGTGTCCCCGTACAACGAGGGCAGGGTCAAGATCATCGTGGGCCACCAGGTGCCTCAGGCCAACGGCGTCGTCCAGGCCGCCTCGGTGAACGTGGTGCCCCCCGCCCTGCTGGGCCCGGGGCAGGAGGAGGTGCTGGGCAGCGGCCGCCTGCAGCTGCTGGGCCAGGTGAGCGTGCTGGCCCCGGCGCCGCCGGCGGTGGCCGCGGGGGACGCGGGGCCGGTGGCGCAGCCGGCCGTGCTGCTCGCCGCCCATGAGCAGGGCGAGGGCGGCGCCCTGCACCAGGCCCTGATCCCCGGGGCCGCCCCCGGCCACGAGCCCCCCGCCAGCCAGGCCTTCATCGCCAGCTCCGGCATCAGCTGCTCCGACCTGGAGGGGCTCAACGCCCTCATCCAGGAGGGAGCCGCGGAGGTGACCGTGGTCAGTGACGGCGGCCAGAGCATCACCGTGTCCACGGCTGCGCCCCCTCCTCCAATCTTCTCGTCCTCCTCCCACACGGAGGGCCCCAAGCAGACCTATTCCATCATCCAGAGCGGGGCTCACACGGCCCTGCTGTGTCCCGCAGACTCCATCCCCGATTAGGCACCAGGGGCTCTTCTGGACACAGCTCTCTCCCTGGGCAGTGCTGTGCGTGGCAGGAATGCACAGGACACAACTGAGTGCAGCACTGGTCCTCCAGAGCCAAATACCTTCCACTTCCACTTCATTTGTCTGTACACGGAAGCGTCTTGCGTGTGAAAAGGAGGATGTGTCTGTATTTCTGCGCCTCTGTTGAAATCAGAGGCCCTGCTCCTTGGAAAATCAAAGCAGCTTTTGCAAGTGTCCCCAAGCAGTGACATCCCCAGATGGCTCTTGTACTGTGCTGCCTGAAAGAAGAAACCCTCACCTTGTACTGAATTACCTTCACACACAAAAAGACAATAATCTGAGCCATTCTGGAGTTTATTTAAGTGAAGTCTCTCTCAGTTCCGTGCTCTGTGTGCATTCACTGCTCCTGGCTGAGCCCTAAGGAACCCCCAGTGCTGGGTCTGCTGCTGCCCAGGTGGAGTTTGAGGGGCTGTTCCTCAGTATCTGTAGACGTTGGTAGCACCTGGCATGTGAAATGCTTATGCAGAAGACCGGGTGATTGTTTTTAGAAAGCAGAAGAATGTTGTCCCTCTCTCAGTAGTAACTAACTATGTTAGCAACAGCACCAGTTATCTCTGGCACGGTGTTGTCTGTCAGAGGTGCCTGTGAATTAAAGAGCAAAACAACTGGAAATATATTTTTTACAAACACTACTTACCTTTTGTTTTTATTTTGATGCTACCTGTTGGGAGTTGCGTGGGTGGTAAAAGTGCATTACAGTTTGGGTCTTCTTTTCATGTTAGAGGAGGAAAAAGGAAAAGATTGAACTTAATTTAAAATTTAAAAGATGCTCTAATCCAAGGTCTGTCACTCCAGCAGAAATTCAGGTTGGATCACAAGGAGATGGTAATTTATTATTACACAATGGACCCTTCCCTAATGAAAGATTCCAGGCTGTATTTTGAACTCTGCAATTGCCCGTGCAAAGGTACCACAAACTAAAAGCAATGGATTTTCCCATGCTCGGTGGTGTGTAGGTGAGCTCTGCAGGCACGGTTTGCTCAGCTCCCAGTGTTCTGTGTCATCCATAGGTGGTGCCAGAGGCCCAGGGAAGCTTTGGAGCTGCTCTGGCTCCTGGATGATGTTTCCTGTTTAACACTTCCTCCTGAAAGCATTTCAAAATTCACTTTCAGAAGACGTTACCAAGGACACAGCTGTAAAAATCTCGCTGTCACTTCAGATAAAAAGCTGCAGGTAAAAAGAAATGTCCAAAGTTTTCTACAAGAAGCAGATCTGTTGCCAAAACTTAACGTCACAATTTATGTTAAATTGATAATACTTTGCTCCCTTTTAATTAGTTTTACCCTGTTCATAGTTCACAGCTGCAGAATCGTCGGGCACTACAAGAATGATAAAAACCGAGAGATTCTGGCAAAGCTGCTGGTTTGAACTGCAGTTTATCTGTGCTCACCCTTGGCCAGGGGCTGCAGCCCCACGGGCAGGAGTGTCACCTTCAGTCCAGTGCCACACAACGTGCCACAGCTCTGTTATCTGCACTGCAGCTCCTCTAAAAGCCTTGTGAACCTTCTGAAGTAGGAAACTGCTAGATTTGTCATATTGCAAAAACTCACCTTGGTTCTGGTCCTGTGTGGGCCTCAGAGATAAACAGGAAAGATAACAAAATGGTGTGAATGAACAAAGTGCTGCTGCTTCCATGCTGTCTGGCTGATTGCATCATGTGAACAATCTAGAGACTTCTTTCCTCCACCCTGAGAAAAAAAACAGCTGATAACCAAGGCTGGCACGGGGGCAATTTATTTTCAGTTTTCTCCTCCAATATTCTGGCTTTATTTCTGTGTGTGACAGGAATGGCCTGTGTGTTTCGGAGCTGGCAGGGGCAGGTTGTTTTCATCTCTGACGTTCATTTAATACGCTCTTCATGCTATCAGCAGAGCCATCCCAGGAGGGAGCAGGGTCATTCAGAACAAGTGTCTGCTGTAGAGCACATGGTGAATAAATCCTGTCCCTCCCTCCCCAGAGTTCTGCCATGGCCTCAGAGCTCTGGAGCAAGCTCTCTCTTTCCAGGACGAAATATCTGTTTGTCCCATGCACGGGGGGAGTTCCTGGATATGCCCCAGGAAGCACTCCTGGATGAGGGGATGGGATCAAGTCCTCACCTCAGATGAGACCTAAAACCAGCAGGACTTGGCCCAAAGCTGGCTCCTTCGGGAACTGAGGGAAAACCAAACTTATATTGAATACATGTGGGGCTTGCAATTGAAAAATTGTAATCAAAATGTTTCTCAGTCATTTGGGGAACGAGCTGTTTATCACTGCTGTCTTCTGACTGCACTGGAAAGTACCTTCTGTTGTGGGCTTTAAAATGTCAGAGGCATGCCAAGACATTTTTTCTCTACATTACAAAGAACTGGGGAAAGGCTTTTTTTAATGTAGATGCCTTTATTTTATTCTGTATTTCTGATTATTTATTCATGTTCGAAGTCAAAATATAGTCAGTCATCCTTTTTGTACTGTGATGCTCTGGTGACTGCAGAAATATTTTCTGTGTCCTCAATGGCCAGACCTCTATCCTATAATTTCAGGAATATTGACTGGATACTCTAATGGCTTTTTACATCTGCAGTTGGAAAATCTTTAGCCTTGTTATTTAAATTTTAAGAAGAGAAACCAATATTGTTAAGAGGAACTGATGTCTCCTGTCACTTACCCAATGACCTTTCATGAGGTGATAAAGGTTTCTATAGTGACCTGAGGAAATAATGTCTCAGGTATCAGTGTGAATTAAAAGTCTGTCCAGGAAAAGCTTTCTTTTCTCTCTCTCAGGTATCCAGTTCTGCCTTTGTCTTTATTCCTCTTGCTGGACATGGAGAAGGACTCATAAAACATCCAGTATTTGGTTACATGGCTGTCTTTAGAGGCTTCACAATGTTGTAGGGAAGGAAGAAAGTCCATGGCCAAGCAGAGGTGGATTTTTTACAAGCTGTGTCCGTGGGAGTAACACACTCTCGTTCAGGGTCTGCTGCTGGAATGCCACGGAATTCTGTAACCTGTGGTATCAGCTAATTTATTCCACAAGCTGCAGGAGCTGTGTCTGCCTCTCTAAAACCAGGAATTATGACTTATTGCAGATTCAGCTGTGACAGTTTAAGTTCCTCGATTCAGACCTTGTGTAAACTTACCTTTAATTCTGAAAGTGAAAGCTCTTGGTTAGTGAGAGAGTGGCTGCATTTTGTAGGTAAAAGTTGAACATAATCTGGGAAATAATTAACTGAGGGCCTGGAGTGGTTTAAGGTGTTTTTATTTGGTTGTTGTGTTTTGGTTTGGTTTTATTTTAAAGACACAAGGATGCATTTCTGCCTTCTTGTGCTGCTGGGTGAAACAACCTGTTATCAGTGTCTTTCAGTTTGTCAAACCTGATGTGAGACACCTAAAAAAGGCTTGGAGAAACCTCCAGTGTTTTCAGCTTGATTTTCCCTTTGATGTCTTTCAGAGTGAAGGAAAGCTGATAAACCTTTGTGCTGTCTGTATTGGCAGCACTTGAAATAAAGGCTGGCCCTGGTCGCTCCTGCTCTGAGCTGTCAGACCATTTTCTGTCATTTTGCTTCGGGATCTCACCGAGCCCTGGGCCAGCAGAGGCCCAGCAAGGCCAGCCCTGAGCCCTCACCTCCCTCTGCCTGCTCGTTGTGTTTGCACCTTCTGCGTGTCAGGCTGAAAGAAAATACCCACCCCACACCTTTTCCTAGCCCAGATCACAGCTCCCTCCTCCCAAAGTGTGTCTGCACTTACTGCTCTTGGCCATAACTAATTATTCTATCAATAATATGTGTTTGCACTGGAGTTGTGCTGCTGGGTTCCCCACCTGGAGTAGGTGACTTGCCCCAGAAGGATATTGAGAGGATGGGAATAACTTGGATACCTCGGTGATGAGCGAGATGCAAATACCCAGATAGATCCCGGAGATAGTCACGTCTCCTGATGGCCCAGAGGAAAATCTGAAAGAACAGGAATGCATAAAGCTCAGCTGCATAATGCATAGCAGTCATAATTAATAGATTAAAGTTCTTTGTGAAACATGCTTTTTTATTCTAATAAAGGGAAGGGACTACAAATGGTGACACAGTTTTAGCAAAACAGCAGTGTGAGATGCCATGTTAGAGTTGTAAAGCTAAAGAGGTGATAAAAATGTGCCTTGGGTTTAAATTTTTACAAGACTGATGTAAGACTTATTACCTCCAATAGCAGCACTTTCACTCATCTCTGGATCATTCTAGTTCTCAAAATACACACAATTGCTGGGGGATTATTAAAAACTTGCCAATCCTTGCTGCTTAGGCCCTCCTAAAGAGTTCAGAATTCATCCTGTGGATCACTTTGCCTTAACAATGTTAAATTTTGCTTTTGTTTTAAAATCATGGAGATCAGCCATTGATAGAACTTTAATTGGCTGGGGATGTTCATGATTTTTTTCCTTTAAAAAAAAAGAAAGCCTGCCAGCAAAATTGCTTTTTGGTGATGACTCTGCTTGAAAAGTGCTCTGCAGGGGCCCATTCCCAATTGATTATCTTTCACAGCTAATAGCTTCAAAGGCTATTTGGTGGACAGTCCAGTTTTACATTTAAATGTAAATCTCGATAGCCTTGACAGACTGATGATCAGAGAAGAGGGAGGTAAAACCAGTAAAATAAATGTGCAGCTGCTATAACTTTCACCAGCTCCTCCAGGGGCAATCGTAGTGAAATTAAAGCGGTTGCAGTTTGACAGAGCTCTTCGGAGGGGATGGTGGGTGGAAAGTTCCCTGAGAAGATGCAGCATGAATAAGTTGCTGAGTGGTCTGTCAGCCCCCAAAGTTCAGTCCGGTGTCAGTGGCTCCCCTTCGTGCTGCCTTTGGGGTCAGGAGGGAAGTTCAGAGCTCTGGAGCCACCTGGGCACAGGCAGACCTTGGGTGAAGCCACGACAGGGAACTTCTCTGGCCGAGGAAGGGGAGGACACGTGTGGGTGGCTCGGTCCCGGTGTCCTGGCCGTGGGAGAGGTGCCCCAGCTCCCCTGGATCAGGAGCTGAGCTGGCCCTGCCCGCCCGGAGCCTGAATTTGGCAGAATCACCAGAGTGACTGCTAGGATCCCTACTCCATCCTCCCTGGGAGAAAAGGTGCGCAAGGAATTCCTCAGGTCCCAGACATCTCAGCAGCTGTGAGGAGCTGCCTTTTTTCTCATTTTTCATCTTTGTTGCCGTGGAAACAGAGCACAGACACACTCTGCTCATTCTCGCTGCCTCCGGGCCAAAGAAGTCCAGAATTTTCCAGACTTCCAAAGGAAGGGAAAATAAGGGGGGGAAAGGGAGAATGTTCAGTGTAGAGCCCATTGAGACACAGGAGCTCAAGGAAGGAATGTCTGCCTGAGGAAAGCAGGGAGGTGGTTTTAGGGACACCCGCGGGTGAGAGCACAGAAGGTGTTTGTCCCAGGAGGGACCGGCACTCTGGGAAAACACCCCTTGTCCTCTTATTCTCCTATGGATTCATGGAATCATCTACATAAGGCAGAGAGAAGAAGAGAATGCTTTTGTTCAGATTAGGTTTGAATTCCACTTCAGTGGCACAATATTCCTGTGCAATGGAGTAAAGGGCATCTAAACCTTTTTTTTTTCTTCTTCTTCATCTTTTCTTT
>VZRR01001050.1:493625-582633 GCA_013398015.1 Oreocharis arfaki
TTTGGGGGGGGGAGGTTGGTTGGTTGGTTGGTTTGTTTGGTTTTGTTTTCAACTTCTACAGCTCCATAAATCCTCTGCACCAAATCCCACTCTCCCTTAGGAGTGCTGGCCAGCACATTGCTCATGGTAACATGGGATCAAACCCAGGCATAACCCACCTGCCTTTTATTTGTCCTTGAGGACAGCAGCATGAATGAACAATGATACCCCCAGTGAAATCGTATCCTCCTTCCAATCCCAAATTAATAAAAATGAGGGGAACATGCTTAACAGAAATTGGCACATCCTCCCTTATTTCTTATTTATTCAGGATGTGCAAAGCCAAAGAATCAGCGGGTCCAGAGACCCCATCAGCCTCGTGGAGAAGGTTTGTGCCGAGGCAGAGCTCAGGCCTCGGGATGGTTTTGAGCCTGATGGGGTGGGCAGGACTGGCAGCAGAGGAGGGGTGTCCCTGGCACGGGCTGGGTGCAGGATCTTGAGGGAAACCCCTCCAGGTGGGCACAGGGATGAAACCCCAGCTGGCTCTTTGCAGTGCCTGAGCCCCGGCTGCTGCAGAGCAGTGGCAGCAAAGTATTCCAATTGGAATTAATCCTCTTTTCCTCCCTGTGTAGAAAAGTCCTTAATAATAAATCCAGCTATCAATCCAGTGGCTGTGAAAAGGGAGGATCCATAAAATCCATGGGCAGAAATACAAGTTTCTGTCTATATTAAGCTCTTAATAAATTATCCATGTGGCCACTGAACTTTGTAGTGATCTTTCCATTGACTTCAGGTCAGATCCCTCCTTAAAATCTGCTTTGTGATATGACTGCTACAGAAACCAGAAACGAACAGGGGAAAAAACTTTACTTGTTCTTTCACCTTTTGGCAGTTTCCTGCTCAGGGTTCAGCTTGCACAGATTTATCCCAGAAGCCTGTGGCCCATTCGTGCACAACTGGTCTATTTGCATGTGCAAATTTCTGTTCTTTGCCCTGCCTCTGTTCCATTATGTGAGTTCAGTTTTTGCATTTGGTGAGCAGAAATACTTCACTGGGCCACACACAATTCTTCTGTTTACTGTAACTAACAGCAAGTAGTAAAAAAATTAAGTAAACGAACATGTTCCCCATTAAATCAGTATTAATTCACACAGGAAATCCACTTCATCAAAGGTTTTCCATTTTGTGCCTCTCCATATTATGAAGATGTTAATTTCTTTAAATCCCAAAGACTATCATTATTTTAGTTCGTATTTGGACAGAGAGACTGGACCATAAAATTAAGAACATTCCTCCCTTTTCTTCTGCATTGTTGTTAGTGGGAAAAAATTACAGGACACAATTTCCTTGAAGGGGACTTCCCAAAAACTTTTAAATTTGTAAACATTTAAGTGTCGTATATAATTTAAATGTTGAATATAATATGCTGTATTCATGCTAGATAAAAATCTGGATGTTGATGAATTTTCTGTGTCCTGCTCTGAGCTGTTTTTCTGCAGGAGGACGGTATCACTGTGGCAATCAAAGCAGTTTGGGGTATGGGGCTGTTTAGCGTCCTGCTGATGAGTTATGCCATCAATACCGAACTGATTTCCAAGATAAACCCAACTGAGGCATAACAAAGCCCAAGTGATGGCCAACTGTGCTTATGTGATCGTCTTACAGTGGTTACACGGCTCAGAGCTGCTTTTATCACTGGCCTGGTGATGCATTTATTGTGGGCTTTGGGGAGAAAAGGATTAAATTAAAAAGGCATCGTGGTGTTATCAGCCAAATTCTTCAGTCCAGCTCCTGGTCGTTAAACGAGTTACTCGGTTTGCGCTGAATGAATCTAAGAAAGATGGAAGCAGAAGTGATTTGTTAGAAAAGCAAATAAATTTGGTTACAGTTACAGGAGGAGGACGTGAGGCCCCCGGGTGAGCACATCATCTCCGATGTACAAACAGCTGCTAATCTTATCAACGCAAAGATGCCTCCGTGCTGCATTTAAAAGCAGGCTGCCTTTATTCCAGCTCCCACTCCATTGAAATCTGCTATAAATACCTACTTTATAACACTGACCCAATATATAAATTGCTCAGTTCAAAAGAAAAGCTTTTTTGGAGGAAGGGGGGAACGGAGTAAACGCAGTGTGTTGTAAAAGCTAAGTGGTTTTATTGGCACTTTAAAATAGCCTTTTCTGCTGAACTCTATCAGCTCTGATTATATATAACAAGAGTAGTTATGTATTAAAAATGTGTGTCAATAGTTCTGGTAGCACTGTGATCTGTCATTTGTGTGCCAGAGGCCCCAATGGGCTTGATTGACAAAATCTGGCTGTGGCTCAGAGGGATCAGACAGGGGGGATGTGTGTGGCTGGTAAATTGATAAGAGCAACCATCTCAGTGGTTTAAATAAGAAACTTCATCGAAATGCCAGTGCAGGCTGCACTTGCACTCCTCTCAGAGCCCTTTCCTGATGCCAGTGGAAAAGCTGAGGCTGCCACAGTGCAGGAGGCCCTTGCAGGAGTTTATCAATCAAATAATGAATTAAACCTCGAGTAAAGATTAAGGACAAGTTAATTCCTATTTACACAGGACGGCTGCTCAGTGGTTTAATCCGTGCCCTCATGTCAGTGCTGGTAGAGCCCATGAACTCCTGCTCCCAAAACACCTCTGCTGTGGGAGGTGAAGGTGTATCTCACTAAAAGGTGTTAAACCTTGTGTTTTCCATTGATGAGCCACTCAAAAGTACCATACATTTGTTTTGTGTGAGGCCACAGCCAGGATGGAGCCACTCAGACATCTCATCTCACCTAAACTCCCTAAATTAGCAGCATAGAGAGCAAGCTGAATCCAAATTGCTTCCACAGAGCAGTCAGGCTTTTCAAAGGCTGGTTTCCAGCCAGGAGTGGATATAAAACAGGGAATAAAGCTTCCCTGCACTGGACACGAGCAAAGCTGTCCTCAGGCAGCAGGTGTGGAGCCTGTTTTGTTCAGGGAGGGCAACCTCTGCTTTTCAGCAGCTTGTTCTGCCTGCGTGTGAACTCACAGGCTGGGAAATGAAACATCCCCCAGGACAGCTCCCCCTTTGAATCCTCTCAGCTGTATCCTACATAAATTACGGTGTGCTGAGACTGGAGGAAGTAATTTAATGCTGGAATTCTCCAAAGGCTCTGCCTGCTTGTTTTGCTGAGGTGTAGCTGTGTTATGCATTATAGACAAACGGGGACTTCTGAAGAAACCCCCTCTTCCTCGGTCTGATTCCCACAGGAGTGAGATCAGTGAGGTTTTGTTGATGATTGCTGAGTACTCAGTGCTTTGGTTTCTTTGCAGACCATCCTCAACTGAAGGCCAAGCCCAGAGGATCACCCAGCTGCTCCTGTCCTGGGTGAGCTGCTGTGGCCAGCAGGCCACAGCTGGAGAACATTCCCCTTCCTCCTCCTCTCCAGATACTCCAGCTCCACCACCCCCAAAATCGTCTCCTCAGGTACATCCTCTGCTCCCAGGTCCTTCTTCCTGAGCATGACAGGCAGGTGCCTGTGTAAGAAGCTGGTGTTCCCTGCTTTGGTCCCCTCCTGGGCAAGGGCACTGGGTGGTCTCTGCAGTTGGTTTATGCAGCATTTGGCTGCCATGCTGCTGCTCTGATCCATCTTCCTAAAGAAAAAGGTGTTATTTTGTGTGGCCAAATCTCTTGTGCTGTGCTGCAAGCCAGGCTGATGGGGCCAAGCCTTCAGAGCCTCCGGGAGAGAGCAAGAGGCAAGCAGGAGCAGCGATGTTCTGAACTGCCCGGGTGAACCTCCCAGCCCTGGCATAGAACCTCCTGCCAAATATTAGCCCAGGCTGACACCACTGAGTCCTCATGTGGATGGGAAACTTGCAGGATTCTCTCTTCAGGGTGGTAGAAGTGGCCTTGTTCCATTTATAAAGCACCTACAGCTCTTTCAGTGGCGTACAAATAGAAGGTGAAAGAAAGAATCTTTTGAAAACGTTTTTGTTTTAAAACTCCTTTTGTAACCGTGCAGCCCGGAGTGATGGGGACGGTCGCAAAGGCTGGCCATCCCCTAAGGAGGCTGCTCACATCCTGCTGGCCCTCTGTCAGCACAGGGAAGCAGTTTTCTCCAGGGCTGAGTCAGAGCAGCGTCAGCTCTCAGTCACCCTTGGGAAGTTTCTCCCTCTGCATGGATGCACAGCAGAGTTAAACTCGGCAGCCTGGAGCTGGGCTTTGCAAACACTCCCTGTGAAGACAAGGGGTGTTTTAGAGACTCCCTCCTTTCACTCACTGCTTAGGTTAGAGGCACTGGTTTCCAGTTTTCAAGTGGGAAGGCTGTTAATAGTAGGCGGGTTATATTTTTATTACTGTTATTTTAAAATAAGCCGAACTTCCCTTGTAAGCCGCGTATTTCGCGCCGGGCTCCGGGTAACCAGCAGGATCCCAAGCAGTGCCCAGGCGCTGCTGACTGAGCTGTGGTGAGGCACAGCAGCACCCTGATCCTTCCGCTGTGGCACACGAAATGCAGCCCGTGAGCTCCCCGGCCAGTTCTGTGAGCAGCCTTAAGATGTCACTGCCCGCCTTGGCCGTGGCTGCTCCCGCTGCTTCGGGCCGGGCTGCAGCAGCGGAAATGGGCTGTTATTTTTAACACATCTCCCCCTCCTACAGGGAGTGACAGACAAGGTGCTGATGTCAATTGGCTGCTCTTACGGGCATTAATTAACTCAGCCAAAAGTCCCTTTCGTTTCCATTTCCTTCTGCAGGCGCGGCTGAACTCCAGCGCTAGAAGTGCTCGGAGAGAAGGGAGAGCTGCCTGTGTTGGGGCTGTGTCTGCTCCTGGTGCTGGGGCTGAGTGCTTCCCTGTGAGGGCTGAGTGCTTCCCTGTGAGGGCTGCATCCTTCCCTGTAAGGGCTGCATCCTTCCCTGTGAGGGCTGCATCCTTCCCTGTCAGGGCTCCATCCTTCCCTGTGAGAGCTCCATCCTTCCCTGTCAGGGCTCCATCCCTCCCTGTGAGGGCTCCATCCTTCCCTGTCAGGGCTCCATCCTTCCCTGTGAGGGCTCCATCCCTCCCTGTGAGGGCTGCATCCTTCCCTGTGAGGGCTCCATCCTTCCCTGTCAGGGCTGAGTGCTCCCTGTGAGGGCTCCATCCTTCCCTGTAAGGGCTCCATCCTTCCTTATGAGTGCTCCATCCTTCCCTGTGAGGGCTCCATCCTTCCCTGTGAGGGGTACCCGAGCATCTCACCACGTTTCCCTCCTCCTGTTTCCAAGCCTGTTGTTTTTCCAGGTTTCACCGCTCCGTGCTCTCCCGACACCTTGTGCTGAGCTCCTCAGCCCCTCCGTGGCCCAGCTCGTTCCCACTGTCCTCGTTCTCCCGCTTTTGCGGAGCTGAATCCTTCCTGGAACACGTTTCTTTGGGGCTGTGCTGGGTTTTGATGTCTGCGCTGAGGGATCAGCGCTGAGCATGCGGGGATGGATGCAGCTGGACACGAGGAGATGTTTAGAGGGATGGTTGGGTTATCCCTGCTTCAGGGCAGGTCCTTGCAGCTCCTGGCACCCTGGGGTGCTGCAGGGAGCCCTCTGGGGCGTGAATAAACCCTGAGGAGTCACTAAAAGTCTGGGACAGCCTCGTTTCTCATCCACCAGGCTGCTGGAACTGACTGCAGGGCTGGGCAGTGCCACGTCTGTGGTAAAATGCACGAGTGTAAACCTGTGTAAACAGTGTTAATTCAGGTGTCATTTTCCATCTGCAGTGACTGTGCAGAGCCAGGCCATGGATGGATGGTAACCAGTGCAAGGCCTGGGGCTGCCAATTCTTTCACTCTCTGGTCTGTTTGGATCTTGTTGGTGCCACCCTGAACTTTGCCAAAATAAGAACAACCACTGACAACCTCCAGTGATCTTTAAATTGAATCTGAACATGGAATTTCTACTCCAGTGCCTTCAGAGATGCTGTGTGTCCCCTGAGCATCTGGCACCGAATAAAGGTTAAACTGGAGAAGATGTTCTACTTTCCAGCCCCTTTGCCCATACTTACAATTGTCAGATTTGGAAATGCGAATTTATATTTGAATATTTAAAATCTACACAAATATAAAATATTTCTAGAAATATTAATTATGATTTTTGAAATATTTTGTCAGATGTTGCAGTTTGAGCTCTCCTTGCCCGGTTTCCTCCCCAGTATAACACAGTAGGAACAACTCCATATCTATATCTTATTCCTAGGAATAAAATCAAGGTGTATATTCACATTAAAGCATACTTTTCTGAAGGACAAATCTCTGACAAAATCCATCACATCTGTTGGTCTGGGATATTTTTTTTTTTGCTGTTCTGCAGCTCCTCCATCCTCTCTCACAGTAACTCTTTTTTTCCTTAGAATTCTACCACTATTTAATTGAGTTCTGGTCTGCACTTTACTTCCTTACCAGTAAAATAATTTTAACTCGTGGCTCCTGCAAGAGCCATCTGTTGTTCCTGCTCTGCGCATTCCCACCAGGACAACCAGGAGTCACCAGCCAGCAGCTGAGGTGACACAAGTGCCATGGACAGAGCCACCATCCCACAGCTCAGGTTTGTTCCTTTTCACCTGCTGAGGATTTGCATCTCACTGCTCCCGGCAGGAAAAGCTGCTGTCCGTCAGAGCTCTCTTTACTGGGAGAGAGACTGACCAGGAAGGGGGAACTGGACACCCCTTTAACAGTGCTCATTAATTAGGAATACAAGTGAGGATAAAAAGAGTGGCTTTCGTGTTGAGGAGTGAAGCTTTAAAGCGTTGGTGTGAAATGTTCAGATCTCCAAGAAAACAATGTATGCACATCTTATAAAATTTATGGCTTTAAAATAAAAAAAAAGTAATGGAGGGTAAACAGCAGGCAGAGCACAGTAAGGGAGGGTTCTGGCTCTGGGCTAGAGGAGAGGTCTCTGATTCAAGGTTTACTGCTCGACCATGGTTTCATGAACCTTTTTGTGACCCCAAGCAAGTTACTCCCATCTCACTATTCTTCCATTTCCTCTTTCTGTAAAATGATATTAATAGCACTTCAGCTGCAGAGCAGGTTTATTGTACAAGGCTTAATGAATGTTTGTCTCCCTGTGATTGAGATTCTTTCCTGCTGGAGGCAAGAATTTTAAGCAGGTTGATTAAATAGAAAAGGTCTCTAACCGAAGCTATTATTAAAAGCAGAAGGAATTATTTCTTAGGGAATATTTAATTTTATGTCTATTAGAAGTGTCAAAATACAGCAGCTTTAGTTCCTCTGTTATTTAGCAACTTTAGTTTTGTTTCTGCCAGAAATTCTGCTGGAGGATGCTCTGAGTTTTGAAATGATCCAAGGCAGACCCTGCTAAACTCTTCTTGCTCTGAGGATCAACAGTTACATAGTGAGAAAAAATGTCACTGTATCAGCACTACACACAGAGCTCTGGAAACATAGGGAAAAGGAATTTCGGGTGTTCAGACAGATCCAGCCCTCCTCCCTAAGGCTGTCAGTGCGATGCTCTGGCACGAGGTTTGAACCTCTGAGAGGTGCAAGGCTTGGTGTTCACAAGGAGCAAACTCAGCAGCCCACGATGGGATGGGTGAAAAAGGCTGTGCTGGGCTTGGAACAACAAATCAATCCAGGAGGAAGCGCTGAAGGCAACTCTAGGACACCCTGAATGCCTTGTGGAGGCAGCAGCACCCACCTGTGTTCACCTGTGCCGGAAATCCCAGCAGCATCCCACATGTGTTGGTCTGGGAAAGGGGGCTCCCACTCTCTGGGAAGGACTGCTGCCCCAAGCTGTGGCTGTGCCCTCCTGTGCCAGGTTGTTACTGGGAGTCACACATTTGACAGCCCTCCCTGGATCTTCATGACAAAATGAACCTCAGTGCTCCACCAAGGAGGGCTCACAAGCACCGAGTGCCAGGAGCAGCTCTATGAATTTAATCTCTCCTCTGTGCTTATGATGAAAAGCTTGGCAAGAATTTAGGCAGTGGCCAGGGCGAGTGTTGCAGAGCACCATTGTGGGGCAGGGATTATGGAGCTGCTGCTGGTGGCCAGAGACAAAGGATGGGATGTTTTAAGAGTTAGCCCCAATAGTAACCACGGTGTTGCCATTATCATACAAACAGGGCTTAAAGTCCTTGTCTTTCTCCCTGATGTGTTAAAAGCAATTGCACTGGTTAGTAAAAATCAGGGACAGGTTTTGGGTTTTCTCAGAAAATGGAGTGGCTGGAGCCTCTTCAGAAGCGGTGGGATGTAATTTTATTAATAACTGCAGCTTACAGCTGAGAAAACAAATTCACAGTTCCCTTGTTACAGCTGAAGTGGCCAACAGAGGCTTTGCAAAGAGAGAGAAAACACAGGGGGATGTATGAGGGAATATTTTGATTCGGTGACCTGATGTTTCCTCCTAAACCTGACGTGCCTCTTGCTCCTGAGATCAGCCAGGGAATGAGCAGATCCATGCCAGGAGGCAGCAGGGTGGTGTGTGAGCAGTGCTCAAAGGGGTTATAGGTGCTCATGAAGGCAGATCCAGAACTCCCAAGAGGATTTTAAACCATCTGGGAACTCTGAGGCTCCGAGGCACCTTCACACCCAGAGAACGGAGGAAGGGCATTGTCAGCTCCCCCTCCTGGGGTACCCTGAGGCACAGAACCGGCAGAAATGACTGAAATCATCTCCTGCTGCCAGACCTTGCCCAGGGACCAGCCCTGGGCAATGATCCTGGTGCACCTCTGGAAGGAGGTTGGCTTGGAGCTGTGCAAGGGGGTCGCTGTAAAATCCACCCAGTGCCAGTTTTGCTGGGGGTTGGATTCAGATAACAAATCGGGCTCAGTTCAGGGAGAAAACTTCTGAGGTTTTAAGTGAATTCATTGTTTGCTTATATTTCTGTTAGGAGTAATGTGTTCTTTCAGCTTGGCAGGGCAGTTAAATGTTCAGTGCCAGCCTAATCCTTCTGGTGTTTGGGAGGCTTTCATTTATGAAATCCTCAGGTTATTCAGATCCTGCTCATGTAGAAGTTCCTACAGAATCAGCATGAAATCTCCCAGCAGAAATCAGAGGTTTCATGGAGCTTTACTATGAAAGGGCAATAACAACAATCATTTCTTGAAACCTCTTCACAATGTCATACTAAGTTTAGGACGTGCTAAAAAACCAAATAGATCTTTCCTGTCATTCAGTTCTCTCAAGACAAATTGTGAGAGTCTAATTCAGAGGGGTTTTGCTTCCATTGCATTTTGGCATTCTGAGGCTATGAACCCAATAATCTTCCCCGTGTAAAAATATGTTTAGTAAGCTATAAACCTGCATTCTTCCCCTCTGTTCCCCATGTTATGGGGATGCATCAGCATCAGTAAAGAATTGCACATATAAACATGTACTCAAATGGAACCTGCAGGGAAAATCAGATTTACCATCTTCTTCCATGAACAATCACATTTTTCTCAGGCTGTCTACAGAGTTGTGAGAATACAGTAAAAACAGAGCTCCTCTTTTACCATCCTTAGTCCTTAATTTCTCAACCATGGGTAGACTGTTTGTGTTTTCCTAAGCACAGTTGCAGGGGTGGTTTGGAGGGGAAACTGCACATTTGTCTAGACACTTTAATGCAGCTTTTAATTCCAAGTTTATTAAAGACATTTTTGAAGTGACCGTTCTGAAAAAAAGAATCCCTGTCTATAATTTTCCATGTTAACAGTTTATTTACGGATTTATTTCAGCTGCTGATCTCTCCCTAACTATTGCATCCCCAATCACTTTTCTGCCATCAGAGGAAACAATCAGAAAAAGCTGCCATTGCCCCTCCAGGTTTCTCGTTGGCTAATTGGAGTTTTTGGCTCTTTATCCTGCTGATTAAAAGAACAGCTGAGTGGAAGTCGGAATGCATTTACAGAGCTGCCACACCCAGCCCCGCTCTTTGCTTTACTCTGATTAATTTAGCAAACGAAAAACCCCTGTAAACTCACATAACTTTTTGCCCATAGCTGCTCTATAGTTCGGAGTAAGCCTTGGGTAAACTGGCCTGGCGATAACTAAATCAGTGTAACAAAGGCTTCCAAAGAGCTTTTTGTTGAAAAGTGGGTTTCTGTAAAGTAACATTTTGTGCTGGGGCATATAGATGCTATGAAATGGAGCAGCCCTTCGGGAGAAGCTGCCTTTAATTTGGTGTATGAGAAAAACAACTGTCACTGTTTACACTCCTCACTCAAGGCAAGCGTGTTTGTCCAAAGCATTACCCCAGCCTGGCTTGCAAACACTTGAGGCTTGCTTACCGTTTTTCTATATATAGGCTGCTCTGTGGAGCTGTCTTTATCAAAACTTTGGGGGAAATCTTTAACAGAATCTGAGAGACTTGCCTAATTTATGCAGCCGTCCATTCTCCCCCTATTGATTCTCTCCGTGATACATGTTTATCCTCCCTGCCTGTGAAAACCTGGAATTAAAACTGAAGCATTTCTATTTTATGCCTGTAATTGCTGGTAGAGAAGAGATGGGGGTTATGGATAAAAGCTGTAATCTCTTTAGTGAGCTTTAAACAAATCGTCTTGTAAATCCCAACACAAAACCATCCCAAGTTTACGAGACAGAAACTTCCAAACAGCAAACCCTCACTTCGACACAGTTTTTTGAAACTATTTGAGAGGCCCATTCCCACACCTTTTGTGATGAAATAACCTAAAATGAACCAGCTCCCTGATTTGAGAGGGGAGAGAGAGTTGGGGACCTGGTCCCCACATCAAAACTATCCCGGAGAGATCAACCACTGACGATTTAAATCTTCACTACTTTATCTCTTTTGTTTGCTGCTTGGAATGCTATTGATACCTTCTTTGTCTTTGTAATTGTTTTAATTAGCCACCCAGCATGGGCCCCTGACAGTGCCTGTGATAGAGCATTATGGAGCACGCAGCGGGGCAGTGAGCCTGTTAACGTGGGGCACGGGCATCGTGGCGAGCTCCGCTTCTTTCCTCCGTGTCACATCTCCCCTTGGCCCTTTGTTCGCCCTTTGTGCTCGTGCGTTATTGCGGGAGAGGAGGGAGAAATCCTCCCCGAGCCCTCCGCCTTTTGTAAAGCGGAGAGGAGCGTGGAAAAGCCGCGCAAATATTTCCCGGGGATCGTTCAATTAAAGCTGGCATTGCCACGTATCGCTGCTGCAGTCAGACAAAGAGTGAAGCCTTGCCCATATCGGCTGGGCTTCTCACGAGTCGTGTCTTCAGCAATTAGGCCGATATTGATGTCAGTTACTGTACTCTCCGCTCGGCGCACTTCTGCTTAATTATTATTTTTTTGGCTCTCTGGTGTTATTTGTTCTTGTTGGCCACATCCTTCTTTTGTAAGTGTAAATCTGGATGTTCAATTATGATGCAGATCTGCAACTCATTAGCAGAGAGCTCTGGTGCCGTGGCCATTTGAAGACGATTCTGTCATTTAACTTGAGGGAACTTCTGGCAATGTGTATATTCTCGGGGGGAGGGGGGAAACCCCAAACCCCAAAAGTTTGTTTTTAGAGATAAACAGTAACATCAGAACCTCAAATCCTTTCGCAGTATAGTTTTTCCCCCACAAAAAAAACCCCACAACTGTGCCTGGGATAGAGGAATGTGAATAGAGAGGTGCTCCATGAAAGCACAAGTTTCCTTTGGAGACGGGTTTGTTCAAATTAGCCCAAGGTCAGTCCCTGCCAATTATTGCCCCACTTCAGCTGCTCTCTGGACATTAATAAAAGCATCTGCTGTGTTAACCAGGAATCCAGTCTTGGGCTCTCAAAGCCAGGAGTTGGGGTGTTTTCCCCCTCTGGGATGAGTTTTAGCTCATTAGTCTGTGTGCTCCATCTCACTGCTCTCCTTGAAATGTGTCCATGATAAAGGATTGGTCTGGGACTTGATGGGCTAGATGGAAATAATTTCCCACTTGGAGTTGAATGTAAATCCTGGGAATTCCTATGTTGTGTTAACCCAAAGGCACTGCTGATTCTCTGTGTTGCCACTTTTCCTCTGGCTGGAGAGATGTGAAAAAGGTGTGTGGTGGGGGGAGGCCTGGAAGTTCTTTATGAGAACAGACAAATAATGTCACCTTATGAGGAGAGGGAGGGACATGGGTTCCTTCAGGAGAGGAAGCAGCAAGGCATCCCCTGCCCCCTCTTCAAGATATGAGTTCATTTCAGTTTCTCTGCAGCATTTCCTTGGCTGTCAGATCTGAGGGGAGAGAGAAGTCTGCAGTTTGCCTCAGCACGGCTCAGTGCTGTTGGTGGGGCTGGGGAATGGCAGAAATTGAGTTGTCTCAAGATTTGCCTATTTTAATTTACATTTATAAGTCATTAAGCAAAACTCTTGGATGCAGACGTCTTGTTTGACCTTGGGCACCTTGTTCTGCCCATGCTGAGCCTCAGCCTCCTCCCCCAGGCAGAGGCTGTGGCTCCTCTTGCTTTTCTAGCATGTGGCTAAAAGCCACTAAAGATTGCAAAGAGCTCAGAGGCTGCTTTAAATAAAGCTTTTGGGCTTGAAAGGAAGAAATCTGAGAGTATCTCTGATGCCCGTGCTCAGCCAACCTTTACAGAAAAACAAGTAATCTTATTTATATCTGTTTATGTCTATTTGTTTCTCTTCTCCAAATAGAAACAGAACTCTTGAGAGGCACTCAGGCTCAGCTGTGCTGTGCCATGGGTGCCAAACTGATACTTGTAGGTGATATTTGGGCATTTTAATTAAAGCTGAAGCAGTTAAACACTGCAAATGCGCTTGTACTGTGAAATCATGCACTTGCAAACTGTGAATTCATCTTTCTGGAGTCTCCATTCGGATTACTTTGAATTTGGATGTGCATTTACTGCAGGCAGCAGTGGTGGCACTCCTGAGTGGGTAATCAGGTTTTGATGAACTTATTTCCTAAAGTATTCATGGGCAATGCCTGCACAAATTAAAGGTGCAATTTGGTGTTTGACGGTTTTTTACACGCCAGATGCTGGGCCCGGTCTGATAAACCTGAGCATAAAGCAGAAGCTGCATTTCTGTGATGCCATTACGGGCAGTTTTTTCTTTCCAGCCTGGACCAGTGTCCTGATGATATTCACAGGGTGGTTTAACAGGAGGGAAGCTGGTTCAGCACTTGGATTCGATGCCTACCTTCTAAAGGCACAAAACCAGAACAAGCTGAGCCCAGGAGGAATCTCTTGCATGCAAAAAGCTTGTGGAAAAAGGCAGAAGTACTCCAAAGGAAGCCTGACATGTTATTAAGAGATTAATGTACTCTTTGTGATTAGGATGGAGCCATTGGTCTGGAGTCGATTTTCTTTTCAGAACAACAAACCTTGTTCACTGGTTATTTACTAGATGAAGGCTCCTATAAAGCAGCAGTGCAGAGCTTTCTGTGTCCCTCTATCTGACTCACAATTTATAAATAATAGCTGTGTTTACAAATGAACCCTGAGCAGAACTCTCCCGGGTGAGGCAGTGTCTAAACTGAGACAGTTTAATTAGTTCTTACTCAATAGCTGGTACCCAACAAAGGCCCGTCCCAGTGCCAGCACAAGCTGGTGTTGTCTTCCTGGCACGCTGGGTTACTGATCCCATCTGACCACTCTGGACACATCGTGTTATTCCTGCTGCAAAGCTTGCATGGGAGAGCTCTGCAAGTTGTCTGTAAGCTCTGGACACTGGCAGGCAGGAACAGAGCCTGAGGCTGGGCCTCTCCTCTCCACAGGCAAACTCGTGTGTTGGAGAGCTGAAAGAAAAATAGCCACTGGCAAAGCCCAGTAGAACGTATCTGATCTTCCATTTCTGGGGTTTCACCGGTGTTGTTGATGACCCAAGGGCCCAGGCTGGGGAGGTGGAGATGCCCTTGGAGCACGGGTCCCCTCTTGGGGAGCACACCCACCTTGAGAGACCAACATCCAAAGCCCTCCTGATGGAGCAGCAGAGGTGGGGAGAGGGTTTCCTGTCCCTGGAGCAGTGGGGACAGCTCTGTAAACGTGCTGGGGGGAATGGACTGGGGCCTGAGCTGGGAGAAATCCGTGCCAGAGCTAAATGTGCTCATTTCTTACACAAGAGCTCTTGTAGCAACGCGTGACCCACAGGCAGCTTGAGTGTAAACAACTAATTGTAAAGGTCGAGTGATTATTTTCTAGTTTTCATTTTGAGCTAGATGGTGAAATGTTTACATCTCCTATAGATACGATTGATGTGGAGAGCAAACAAGAAAAAAATCCTTTGCTGGGTCAACAGGTTACTTAGAAATGTGTAGAAAGGTTAATCCCAAAGCTTCTGTCCCTCTTAAGTGACCATTGTTATTTATGTATTCATAACCCTGGAAAAATCATAAAGACCTTTCCCCCCACTCCAGGAAGTTATACTCATGCATTTACCTGTTACAAATGACTAACTAAAGTAATCCACGATTTTTATGACCTCTCACTGCACTTTCAAATGAGGTTTTTTTGTTTTGTGAGAGCTTGCTGAGGTATTACTTTCTGCTCAGGTGTAACTGGAATCCTGGGTCATCCATTCAAGAATGCCATTGCCTGTGAGATATTAATTGCTTCTCAAACCTTAGAGCTGCTCTGACTTCCAAAGTTTAATGGAGCAGATAGATTTAGGACATGTTCCTAGCCACACAGGTTATCCTCCCTTCCAGAAATATGACACTCGCTGAGATGGGTCATTCATTTTTATTGTTTAAAATGTAATGAAGCATGGCATTTATAATCCATTGGCTGGGAACATCTTACTTGGAGGAAGAGGCCACGATGTGAGTGCTTTAGTGGGTGTTGGTACATCCATCTCTGGAAACAAACCCACCTGGCACGTCCCTGTGTCACCTGCGTGGGCAGGGGCCTGGCCTGGCTCATCTCCAGAGGTCCCTTCCACCCCAGTGTTGAATCTGTGCCTCTGGGTTCCTTTCCCCTCAGCTGACACCAGCTTGCTTTGCTGTGGTGTGAGATACACCCAGGTGAAATCTGCAGTGAAGTGTTGGTTTCTTTAAATATCACGAGGCCAGCACCCTCGAACTCCGTGCCAGACAACGCTGCTGAACAGCACCAACAAATTCCTCACATGAACTTCATTAGTTCCTCCTCATTTTCAGAAGTTATCTAAATTCTATCTATCATAACCCTTGGCAAAACAGCTGCTAAGTTTTGATAAATATTCGATAAGCTCCGGGATTTACTGGGAAGATTCATGAGAGTCCCCTCATCCCTCCCACACACACTATGGGCTCTGGAATTTTAAAAATATTTGCACAGGTTGTGTGTGAGCAGGATGTGTGGCCACGTGGCTGGCGTGGATAACCTCCAGCTTCTCCTCTTTGTCTTACAAATGGAAGCAACAGTTTGGCTTTCCAGGTTCTGCACCCCTCTGGGTCCTCAAAACACAACCAAGGAGGTCTAAATCTGGTTTATATCAGCTTAGAGCCAGCATCTTTTTAACCAGTAAATGTATTGATGAATAAATATTATCAATGTCCTGTGCAAAAAGAACAGAAATTCTTTTTCTGGCTTTCTGCTGCCTGTCAGTGGAGTCAGATACTTTAAAATGTTGAAATTGTGATATAAAAGTGCCATCCTCGTTGCTGTTATAACAAGCTGTATTAAAAATAATGGTGGGAGATCTTTCTAGACTCTTCTCTTTCATTTTAAGGTGAAGCCCAAATAAATACTGCCCTCAAATCTGGAAGGGATTATGCTGCAAGTTTTGGTCTTGTGGAAGGGCCCATCCAGCATTCCTGACTGCAGGGCTGTTGCACATCAGGACAAGGCTCTCCCTGTGCTGAGGGAGTGGCAAGAGTTTTTCATGTATTACTGAGAAAACCTCAAAAATATTCAGTGGAGTCTTACTTCGTTATTTTAATTCAAAAATTATTTAAACCCTTCCTGGAAAGGGTGGCCAGGCCTTGGCAGGGGCTGCCCAGGGAGGTTTGGAGTGCCCATCCCTGGAGGTGTCCAGGGAAGGGCTGGAGGTGGCACTCAGGGCTCTGGGCTGGGGACAAGGTGGGCATCAATCACAGCTTGGACTCCATGGGCTGGGAGGTTTTTTCCAACCCCAGTGGTTCTGTGATTCTGTAGAGATCTGGAAGAGCCTCTAGACTTTTTTCTGGCAGATTTCTCCTCCTGCCCTCACCCAAAGACACGACCAGTGAAACACCGCCGTGATCTCAGCTGCCCACAGAGAGGGATGGAAAATTGTGATGGCACTCAGGGTGTCCTGCTGTGGAAAACTCTAGAGACTCTGGAGCTGAGTGCCACACTGTAGAACAGGGAGGGGGATCTTTACACCTCAATCACAGAGTGATACTGAGGATCAAAATGTTTCATTACTTCCACAGTAGTGGAAGATCGGTAGATAAAGAGTTTAAGAGCACCCAGAACAGGCACATGTTGCTGTGGGGCCAGGAAGGAGGTTGATGAAGGGGCTGGGCATGGGCAGAGCGAGATGTTTGCTGCTCCTGATGCAGTCTGGGCTCCTCTGCAGCTGCTCGACACAGCTACTCAAGGGTTATACACACCACAAGAGGAGAACAGTTGTTTAACAGAATTTCTTCACTACTGCATTTGGATTAATTGAATCCTGTGCAGGCCTTATCAGGAAGAGCTGTCAGCAAAGAATTCCAATAATCCAATCAGGAGGTCACGAGTGCAAGAATAAGGATCTACAAATCGGATTGAGAGAGCCAAACCTGAAGCCAAGCAATGTTCCAGAGATGGCAGAATAGATGATTTCACCACGCTGCTGATATAATTAATGGGGATTGATAAGTTCATCACAACACCCGTGTTTTGTTTATTGTGCTGGAGAGGTGATAATCCACAGTCCTGGTTCCAAAGGCAACAGAACAAACCAAGAAGTGTAAATTGGGCGGTAATAGCAGCTAACAGTCACAATTGTCATGTTACAGCCTGTGCAATTTTATGAATATGAAGGACTTTCAAGGAGGTGTCCAATGTCAGCCACCAGGTGAAGTACAAAGCCACTGATAACTGAGCAACAGATGAGCAAAGAGTTTGTTAGAAAGAAATAAAATCATTGCTTGTGTCAAACAGTCACCTAAAAATAACACCTACACTGCAGTGCAGATATTCAGGAATATTGTTTGTATCAAACTGTTCTTAGGAGGAAATATTTCAAGTGGATGACTCAAACCTTACTCATTTCTTGTTGTGTGTTTCCTGATGTATTTATCAGAGAAGTCCCTTAACCTGAGCTGTCATGTAAAAATGAGGCTGCCCAGAGGTGACTGAAACACAGTAAGCCCACCTTGCAGCCTGGTTTCACCTGTCAGCCTGTGCATTTAAATTTTGGGATGGTTGTTTTTTTAGTTTGTTCCTTGTAGGAAATGATAGCCTCAAAAAGAGAATCGAAGTGTGTGCTCAGGGCAGGGCGTGACCGGGAAAACCGTGAAATTCAGTCGGGGCAGCTTTGGGTCTGGGAGCTGGTGATGTGAAATCCAGTTCCACGATGTGGCCTGGGACCAGAGGGCTTCTCTCTCTCTTGTTGGACAATTTCAGTTTCCTGGCTGCAGAGGCAGAGGCTCATCTCCATCCCCATACAGTGCTTGTTTTATTCCTGTGCCTGTGCTACAAGATGCTATAAAATGGTGTCATCTGCATATGCCAATTAAACAGAACGAACGGAAGGTGAGAGCAAGTGAAACACGCTCAGTTCAGCTTCCCTCACACAGGAATGACTGGGAGTAACTTTGTGATTTAAGCCAGTGTGACTGAGAGTTGATTTGGTCTCTTGCTGACTGCAGAGAGGCGTTCCTGAGCCAAGAGGTGCCTCTCTCTTGTAAAACCTTGTATTTCTAACCTTTAACATCTTACCAGCAGTACTGTCCATTGCTTTCACATCATTATCTGAGTTTAAATACCTCTCATCTGCGCTTAATCTTTAAACCTTGCTTAGTGCTACCTTCATACTTAATCATTCTCCTGCTTTGCAAAGCACTTGGGCATCATTCCGATGATAAATTTCAGCTTCATCAGCTACTGACCCACATATGCTCTGCAACTGCTTGTCCCCACAGGTCCTGGGGTAATGTTATAATTAAAGAGCAGCTGCTGGCACATATAGGCTCCATGGGCTCTGTCATCAAAGGGCAACTGATGTCCCACATTAACTGAATGGATCTCTAAGGAATTTCAGGGACAGAAACCAGCTTTCGTCCTCAGGAGAAATTACAGCACATCTGCCTTGTCCTGGTGCTTGTGCCTCAGCCAGTCGTGCCTGGAGGTTTGGCCACGAGGCCTTGGAGAGCACAGGGACCACCACCCATCCCCATGAGTCTGATGATTAAAGCTGCCCAGCAGGCAAATCTAAAAAGTCCTTTTATAAATCAGCAAAAATGGATACAAGCAAATAATCTTGTGTTTGGTGTATGATTAACCCGTGGAATTTACTGCAGCGGGATATTACCGAGGCAAATGGTTTAGTAGGATTTAGGGATTAGAGAGATGAATAAGAGCAGCATTTGCTGGTTACCTTCTCTAGGTTTAGGAAAGGTAATTTCTTCCTGGTGCAACTCGATACACGAGTTCAGCAAACACCCACCAGCGTGAGGACAGGCAACGTCCTCTCCAGCCCCTGCTTCCAGCAGGTCTCCAAGACAAGGTTTTCCTTTCCCGGAGCAGGATGAGGCATCAGCGTGCTTGTCAATCAAACCCTGTCCTGAGAGCCCAGCCGCTCTCTGCTGTGGGAGGATTGTTTTGGCCCCCTGCTTCAGGCCAGGACTATTCCACACCCTCAGCAGTTTGGGGCTTTGCCCTCCCACATTTTTTTATTCCTTTCTTAATTTCAGAAAGCCAGTGCCCTCCCCAGTGATCATTATGAGTAATGGATGAGCTTATTTATTATAAAGTCTGTAAAGGGGTGGTTAGCAAGGCCAGGTTTCTGTTTAACTGTCCCACTGTAACCTGCTCGGGAGCAGAGCTTCACTCTAAACATAATGACCTCTTAATGCTCCTTATTTATTTATTTAGGGGCAGTATAAACACCCTGGGCCAGAACCTCTGTGGATACATCAGCCTGCCCCCAGCAGCCAGGATCTGCTGAAATCAATGGGGCTTTACTGATTTACATCCCCTGAGAATCTCCATGTAAAATAAATTCCAGCCAGGAGGTAGGAGATATATGGAAATGCAGAAGTCAGATAAATTGGTGTGTTTGTATGACACGCAGGCATTTCAGGGTCAGCAGTAGGTACAGAAATCAGGCTTCCTTTAAAAGAAAACTCAGCGACTAATCCAACTTATTAAAGCTGATTTATGTTTGTTAAAAAACAGTCAGGTGACAACTGACTGATGCATATCTTTATTTGCCTTGGTGTAATCCCGCATTTTTGTTTTGCACTGGCAGCTCTGGTGTCTCGCTGCTTTCAGGTCAGAGTCTGATTTCAGCCGTCCCAAGGAGGGTGGTGCAGGGAGCAGCACAGCCCTGCTTTGTGTGCGTGCACGGAAAAAACAGCTTTGGCAACACCGAACCCCTACAGGAGCTGTGAACTGCCCCGTCCGCCCTAAAAACAACAAAATACCTTTCAGTCACCAACTTGCAAAATGCTTTTCAAACTGCCAGCCCAGCCAGGCAAGTTTTTAATAAGTTGCAATTGTCCTAATTTTTTTCCGCCGCCTACTGAGGTTGCTCCTCAGAAAAAGCCATGCAGGTTCTGCTCCAAGTGAAATGAATATGCATCCAATTTTCTGAGGCCACAGCCCATGGACTGTGCACAACTGGGAGGTGGATTAAGCTGAAATAGGTGGATTTCTACTAAGGAGCATTAGTGTTGTATATTTTAAGTACATAGTCTTAACAGACTCATTTCTCTGCTGCTTCTCCCCCTCCCTCGGGGCGAAAGAACAACCCAAAACTTCCACAACAACGATTTTTGTGGGTTTTAGTGATGTAGCCGTGTCCCTTAAGCCATGACTACTGTACTATGACTTATTATAACGCTGTGCCATGAAACACCTCATAAAAATGTTATTTCCTCTGCTTTCTTCTGAACCTTTACAAGAAAATTGCTTTCAGTCTGCTCAAATCCTGTTACTTTTCATAACAACCTCTTCTAAATAGAAGCAGCGTAATTAACTTAGGTTGATAAGAACAAACCAGAAAAATAAGGGAGATGTTTAACTTTCTTTCCCCCCATTTTGTTTATTGCTTTGTCACTTACCAAAGGTCGGAAGGAAAAAAAAAAAAGTAATTGGATGGTTTATAATTTGTGACCATTTAAAAGAATAAATGACCTGAATCAAAGGTCAAAGCCTTTGTGCTTTCTGCAGTAAAGAGGTTTTTGTTTTATTTTCCCCTGAATCTTTTTATACTGGAAAAGAAAAAAAAAAAAAAGAAAGAAAGAAAAAAATTAAAGCCGAGTGAAATAAAAATCCTCCCTGCGCGTGTTCACGCACGCCGTGGTTCCGAAAGGCCCTTTACAGCTTCTGATTTAAATGCCTTTTTTTCCTTAAAGCTTGCAAATATCAACAACATTCCTGCACACTGTAATCAAATACTTTCCCAAAAAGCCGTGGAATGTGCCATAATTTGTCAAAGATCCTCACTGACAAGTTTTTAGTAAAGTCCACTACAGCAAACCCTCCTCGGCCCCCTTGACCCACGTAGCAAGAGACCTTTGACCCTATTTGGGCCTCTTTTATGAGCTTCTTTCACTCTGACCAGATGGCTAAACTATCAAAGGTTTTTATGAGTAAAAACTGCTTTTCAAACTCGCAAGTTGTATATTTCTCTCCATGTTAATGTGAACTATCAACCCAAAGGCTTTAAATTGAAAACACAAAAGGTGCGGTGCAGCTGCCGCATTGTGCCGGCTGGGTGGGGATGTTTGCAGAGTAAACAGCTGATGGCCACATGAAGACAGTTTAAAGCCAAATAGTTTAAAAAAACACCCATCCAGAACCCAATAAATTATTTTCCCCCCGGATATTGTTTGCAGCCTCTAAACGGGGTGTTTGCATATTCATTCCCAGCTCCCTCCAGCCCACCCTCCCGCCCTGCCGGGAGAGCACTACCCCAGTGGCAAATTAGGACTAATTAGACCAAATTGTGTCAGAAACAAAAATAGAGAGATTACAGACTTCTCCATCAGTTTGAATTTCAATGCAAACATCTCTGAACACCTGGACATCGCTTTCTTAGAGCCCACTGAAGTGTCTTGTCCCTCGCTGCCCGTGTGCTCTCAGAGTAGCACTGGGGAGGATTTTTGATCTGAGATCATTAGTGGAGAGTTGTTGTTACTGTACAGTTCAGATACTTTGTTTGTTCTTTTTTAAAAATATAATATACTCCTATCTGTCTTTTATATAAACTCTCAACACACTTTGTGTGTTTCACGGCGTTTGCTCTCCCTGTTTTTAACAGGTATTTAACAACTTTCAAATCAAGGTCCTATAAATCACAGAGAGATTAATAAAGAAAAATCATACCCTCCCAGGCATTCCCAAGAGAGCTAGGGAATATAATCTGCTCTTCCTCTTTCTCACAGGTCTCTTTTTTAACCCTTCCCATTCTGGCATGCCATTTTCTCCACGGAGTATTTGCTTCCTTAATGGAAAATCATGTGTTATCCAAGTGGGAGAACGGCACGTTTGGGAACAACTCAGTCTCCAATTCTTAATGACATTACTTTAATGCAAGATGTTTCTTTAATTCCCTTGGAAATGAGGGACTTAACTGGCTATGTATCTTTTTGAGTCAGATATCCTTTCCTCTCACTTAAAATCACAAAAGGGTTTTGTTTGAAGGAAAACAGTGGTGTCCGAGTAGGAGAAAAGATAAATATTGGGAAGAAGTCCCTCCTTTAGTGAAGCCGAGGTGTCTGGTAACATCAGGCTGGTAGATCATGTGGTCATCCATGCATCCTGAAATCCCAAATCCCATAGGCCAGGGCTTCTCTTCAGTAGCTGTTCAGCCCTACTGTTCTTCGAGCTGTCAGTCATGTCAGCACATGCTGCAGGAGAACATAATGGACAGAAAAAGAGATGTAAAAATGTGTCAATTTTTCTCATACCTGAGAGAAAAAAGAAATCAGCTTATCCTTACCTCCTGTCTAAAGCTTTTCACTTTCTCAGATTTCTTTACATGTGACTTGTTAATCCATCAGTCTTGTTTACCCAACCAGGTTTATTAATGACAAATGTTGCTGGCCTTGCTGAGTTATGACTGTAAACTGAAAGAATATGAGGGCCAAGGTGAAAAGGTGATTTCTTTATAACAGCTGTAATTTATCCTGGGCTTTGGCCAGGCCTTTGATTTTGGACTGGCCCTGGATATAGTATTCCTACTGATTGCATTAGAATAGCCCTCAGGGGTCATGCTGAATTCCAGGGCCCTGGAACCAGTTAGAAGAATGGAAGATGACCATATGTGCAGGGTTAGGGAATGATAATAAGGTGCAGCACAATACCAGCCCGAGTGTTGTGGAAATCCTCTGCTCTGCCTTCTGCAGGCTGTCATTCATATCAGCATTGCATAAGAAATGCACCCCGGCTTGGGCAGGGGGAGGAGAAAAGGAAGCAGGAAAAAAGAAATTAAGTGTCTTAGTTAGTCCTTGGGTTCATTAAATGTCCCCTGCACTGAGAGGGTTTGAGTGTCTCGTGTTCCCTCTGTGAAGGTTTTTGAAAGGACGGGAGAGGCCGGTGCCACCTAAAGCAGCTCCAGCAATTGTTGTGCCCCAGCATCACTTCTCGTGCAAAAGCCACCCTGTCCTTGTCCCACACAGAAGGAGGAGAGGGAGAACGTGAGGGTCTCATCCCTGGCTGGCTCTTAGCTGAGTGGTGCTGAATCCAGGCTCGGACAGGCCACATCCCACGGGATTGCCAGCTCTGGTGTCAGAGGCAGGGCTGGGCTGGCCAGGGGTGGCCTCCCCTCCTGGGGGCTCTGAGCTGGGGCACCCCCCCAGGTCTAGGAGAGCTCTCACCTCTTTCAGCCTGGCTGAAACCACGTTTTAACTAACAGCAAGTCCTCAGTCTTTCCTCTGGAAACTGTTTCACTTTCGGTGGGATAATGAGAGTTTAAAATGGAGCTGTAAGGAGAGCACAGGGAGGTGTATCATTTTCCTAACTAGGGGTTAGGGCACTGTATTGGTAGAGGTAAATGGGGCTCTGCTCTAGCAAATATTTGCATCATTTTTATTAAGCAGAGAACTTACCACAGCAACCAAGTTTACTTTTTAATGTCCTATTCTGCACTGCAAATCATAAGAAACGACAGCAAACAGGAGGTCTGGGCTCACCTGCCCTCGAGCCAGCTGGATTTCCACTTTGTAGGTGCAAACAGCTGATCCCACTGCAATGCCACTTGTACAATTCAGTGACACACACTGCTAGGGACAGGTTTTCACAGGTGCAAGACCACCTTTGAAAAGAGATCAATCCACCTCTTAAAGCAGTTTTATTAACTGTTGACAATTCCCATTATTTTTCAGGCGTGGCTGGTCGCACTGTCACTTTTGGCAAATCCCGAGATAGCTCGTGCTCTCTGCTGGCTTCAGAGGCTTTGGGCAGGGTGATGCAGCACCTGATCTCCACAGAACACAGCTGGTATCTCAGTCAGGGCAAACCTTTAAACGTGGGGATCCGGGCCTGGCTCTGGGCTGCACATAAAGCTGGACATGCTGCTGCTAATCCTGCTGCCTGCCAGCCTGTCACTGAGTGCTGCTGCTGTGATTTGCAGCCAGGCTCTGACTCGAGTCACTGTTTTCACAGCAGTCAGTCTCTGATAACACACAGCATGGCCTCAGCTCTTCCTTGTGTGTGCATCTTTTGGCCTCTGCAGTGTTTCACCATTACCATGCAGTAACTTATTCATGGTCCAGCTGTACTTAATAAATTCAGATGGTCCAGGCTTTACCTACTGGCAGTACGAGCCTACTCTCATTCACCTTGTCAGGGCACATCTGAGCTTCTTCCCAAGGTGCAATAAATGCTGTTCCCAATCAATGACGTGCATGTTCCTCCTCCCTCAAAGGATGAGCTCAGGCCGTGGAACAGCTTGGGTCAGGAGGGAGGCATCAGGATTTTCTGAGAGGTGGGAAGGAGAGGGTGAACATTCATAAGGCACTTGCTGCAAGAATTTAACATAAAAGCCTCTCAGGCCCCTAGTTCTGTGTTCTTCATGGCCAATATTTCAGAAAATACAGCCTTAATTCCTTCACGTTCTGATGGCACAATTAACAGCATCATCCTTCAGCAGCAGAATGCAAGCTTTTTGAAGTTTCATTGTTAAGTATGTAGAGGCTGTGGGATTTTACCTCAAAATCCACTTTCCATTTCTGATGAAGAACAATAATGTGTGTTTCCATGTCCTTGTTTCTCAGTTGTGTCCCATGCAAGTGCCTGTAGTGCCCAGAGCCTACAGACACAGGGATTAGGTGTACCCCAGTATTTGGGGAGCGGGCAATCAGTGGTCCTGCTAGCAATGCTCCACATTTCATGTGGAGCTTATCCAAGGAAGGGCTGGTAATTAAGAAGCACTAAAATCAGTCTCTTTTGCACCGATTCTTAGCCCAGCTGGAGTTAGTGGTGCTGTGGTGCCGTATTCCCAAACCATTGCAGCTCTGTGGCATTAACAAATCTCCCCGAGCAAGGGCAGGGCAGGCCGGGGCTCTCAGAGCTGCAGTTTGTCAGGACAAGGAGTGCTGAGTGACAGATCCTCGCAGGTCTGGCTGGTGCAGTTCCCTGCCTGCCCTTGTGCCATTCTGACTCTGCCTTGGTGATAACTGGCTGAGAGGTGGGAGCAAACAAACAAGGAACTTCTTCAGTGGTTCCAGGTAGATCCGTTTGTCGGCCTGCTGCGTGCTCAGTCTGACGCTGCTGCTGGTTTGCCCAAAAATTTGGCACTACTCATTTAAACAGGCCCATTAAAAAGAGCAGTAGTGAAATTGAGTCCCTCAGTTTGGTCCTGGAGGGCTAGGCAGAGCTCTGGAATGAATGAGATGAAGGGAAATGAAACCCTCTCCCAGGTAACTGCACCTTGGGCTCACGTAATGCAGAGCCCTGCTTTTATCTGCACATCTGACACGCCACTGGCCTCACTTGCAGAAAGCTGACCTTGTGTCAAATGAGATGATCTGACTGACATTTTCTATTTCTGGAAATGATTAATCTGTTTAGAAAAAGTTCAGTTAAGAAAAGCCTTGAAGTTTCCTTCTACATTTTCGTTGATTTCTTAAAGATTGAGTTACATTTCCCATTTGTTGCAGACTGAGAAGTTGCTGTTCAGAGAAATTCTGCTCCCAGTGCTCTGGCACTTTGTGAGGCATTGGCTGGGGCTGCCCAGCAGGGCTCGGAGTCCCCATGCCTGGAGGTGTCCAAGGAAGGGCTGGACGTGGCACTCAGTGCAAAGCAATGAGCAACTGTAGCTTCTTTTTACCTTCACCTCCATTCTAGACAATAATCCCAGCTCAAAAGCCACACAATGCCTTCTTTACCCCACAGAACGGCAGTCTGCATTCTCTTCAAATTTGTTTGCATTTCATTTTTTTCCCAGCCTGTTCTGAGCTATAAATACTCCCAGGACCATTAGGCTCCTATCAGATACGTTCGTATTTGCCCTTCTTTAGGCATTCCAGTCCCCAGCTGAATCTGATAAACAGATCAGTCACTGCCATGTCAGCTAAGAAGAGCAATGTTGTACCTTAATATTTGTCATCATTACCCAACACACCCATGCAGAGCAAGCTGTGAGGAATGCAGGTTTTCATGCTTTATCAGCTGTAACTAAACATCTGGTTACAAAAAAAAAATGAATCACTCAAAGTTAATGAAGGTTATGATTTCATTTAATCCTTTTCAAGCAAAACAAATTCCACTGGAAGAATATAATAGATTAACTGTGGAACTGAATCAATTGAGGTTTTGCCATCAGTTATTTATAACCCATCCGGTTTCCATTCTAAGCTCAAACTTTGTTTTGTCATTGCCAGCAGGACTTTTGCATTTCTTTTTAAATGTGCTCTCGAATGCATTCATTTGGTAGTTTCCTAGAAACATAACCACTGGTTTAGTTGGGAGTTCAAGCAGATCAGTTCAGTTTGTGTTACTGAAACGCTGCTTTTATCAAGTGAAAATAAAATGCAGGTATTCATCATTCCTTAAATTCAGGTCTTGTGTGCAATACCAGGGTCCAGCTGCAGAGGTGGAGCAGCGTGGCCTTCTGTAGCCTTTCTCATCAGCAGGTCTGAACGATTTCACACCCAGTAGGAAGATCTTGGCAGTGCCCTGACAGGACGAGGAAGGAAATCTCCATTTCCTTTCTGAGATGGGAGGAACAGAGGCATTCTGGTGTGCAGAGCTGCTGCCCAAGCTGGGAAGAGCTGACGTGGGCAGTGCTGTGCTGGGCAGGAGGACAAAGAGCTCCACGGAAGCCAAGGGAAGAGGAGGGGGATATTTCACACCGGTGCTCTTGGAGAGGTGGTTGGAATTGGTTGGGAAGAGCAGGCAGGCAGTCTGCCAGCACTGCTCTGGGCAGGGCAAAACCAGCAAACCAAAACAGGGCACAATGACAGCCCAGAATTCTCCCAAATTGAAAAGGGATGCATGAGTGCTTTAAAATCACTAAACAATTTCCTGGCATATGGATGCAGAATTTTAGGAGGTATGACAGAGGAAAAGTGCTTTAATGAAGCCTCTGAATTTTATTCCCTATCAGATTATGATTTATCTTAATATAATTTAGAGTATTCGTTTAATTTCATGTTAAAAGCAAAACTAAATAAAACTGCTTGCTTTTTAAGAATGCTGCTCCCTGAGTCTGGGATTTAGCAGACTAATGGGATCAGTCATCCCCTACTTAAATACATCCTGGACAGCATTCAAAGGAATGTCGTTGTTTGTGTCCAAACTGGGCTGTCCTCCTCTTTTTAGCATCTCTGAAAATAAGTGAAGATCCTGGAACTGCCGACGGTGCCAGGTCAGGGCAGGCTGGGCCTGCAGGAGCATCTCTCCCATCCTGCTGGCCCATGGCCTCTTCTCCTTGACTTCCCCCTCTGGCTCTTTCCGGGTCTGGCATTTTGTGATCCACGTTCAGTGTGCCCAAACCCTTCCCTGCCCGTGGCTGGTGACAGTCTGTGGCACCAGCCCCGCTCTGTGCTGGTCCCAGTGCCCGTCACAAGCAGGGTGGTGCCAGCCCTAGGGCCACACTTCTGCTGGGGGGTGAGGGACAGTCATGGCCAACTGGGCTGGGGAATGGCCAACAGGAAAAGCCTGGGAGTGATGGGAGCAGTGCATTGGCATCCAGCCTGTTGCTGTCTGAGTCCCTAAAAATTCGGGTAAAACAGGAGATAATTCACGTTAAAAAGTCCAGTCATTAGTGTTGGATACACAGAAATACAGGTCTGACTCCCAGAGCAAACTCAAACTTCCTATGGGAGAAACCCCAGTGGGCTCAGCTCTGTCCTCTCGTGCTGTGATGTAAATCCAGAATAGTTTGCTTTGATAAATCTGAGAACCAGAAAAAGCCACTACAATTAATCATCTCATGATGAGGTACGAAAGCAAATGGATTCAGGATCTTTCTGGAAGGCAAATATGAGCACAAAAATAGAGTTGCTGTGACAGGCCCCTTTTTGCTGGATAAAGTTTCACATCCTTCCAAAGGACACCCAGTTGTCTCCTCTGTGTAGCAAAGATCTCCCACTTCTTTCACAAAGCTCCCATGACTTATCTATTTTTGTTTTTCCCAGCTGTTGTTGTAAAATCTGTTATCTTTAATGTATTACCCTGAAAAACAACACACCTTTGAGAGGGCCAGTGGACTGTGACATAATTAGATGCAAAATGCACATCTAAAAGCTGTTTACTTCCTGTAACACAAGGATAACTACTAATGAATCACCGACTCTGGGGATTCTCAGTTTGTAACTGGATACTCCACAAACTTCTTATCAGATCAACAATGATTTCTGTCAAAAAGGGGGGGGGGGAGCAAAGTGGGGGTGGGCAGGTTTTTTTTCCCCTGAAACCAGAGTTTAGCTTATATGCACCAATTCTAAAGCATTTTTAGCATGTCAGGCAGAGTAGTCATGGTGAGTTTGAAGGGATAAGGGAAGATAAAGTGTATCAAAGCAGGATCTGACACTCGTGATGCTATGCAGACCTTTCTTTCTGAGAGCATCTCGCAGGCTGGACTGACAGCAGGGATTAATCCATGCAATGGCAATAAACAATAGTTGAAGTGGGGTTGAGGCCTAACACCTGGATGTTGTGTTAGCAGCAGCAGAGGAGCCTGTCTTATGCTGGGGGTGAATAGATATGATCGTGACACTGTTGCTTCGCCAGCGACAGGTAAGACTCCTCAGACCTCTTTTGTGCAAGGATTTTTTTTTTTCCCTTTTTTTCCTTCTTTTTGTCCATGGAAAAGCTGCAGGCTGTCTGACCCAGATGAAATGCTTTAGCACATGTCCACACTGACCTCGTTGCCAGGTACGAGCAGCTTAAGCGCACGGGTTGACGTTGTGAGGCACTCTCCAGACCCATATTTACCCAGGGTTGGGCTGGGCACGGGCACCTCGAGGTTGGTGAGGTGGTCCCAGGGGTGCAGCTGAGTTTCCCAGGCAGGACAGTGGGGACCCCTCCCCAAGCTCCCGGGACGAGGCTCCAGGGCCGTCCTGGGCATTGTCCTCAGCAGAACCGAGTTTGTCACGTCCGCTCAAGCGTGTCGGCCCTGCTGAGGGTGCAGGAGGGAGAGCACGGGGAAATCTCCCCTTATCTTCCCTGGGGTGACCCTTTTTGGCTCTAAAATTCACCAGAAATTTTGCCCAAAGAAGCTGAAAGGCCACGGAGAGGCCAGAGCTTCACCAGGCACCGAGGGATTCGCGGGCAGCCCCGGCGCAGCGCAACCTCGGCGGGAAGTTCACGGTGTGGGGGCTTTTCTCCATTTTTGACCTCATTTACTCTCGTGTATTATCTCTGACTCCTCAGGGTCAGCCTATGTAGGTCAGGGATTCATTGACATAGATGTTCATCTCTCTTCTTTACAAGGAGAAAAAGGCAGGGGGGAAGAAAAGGGAAAGTGGGTTGGACAGACTGACAGAAGGCCCCAACAGCCACGTCCAGAAAGTGATCCAAGGAGAGGATGTGAGGGCAGGCGTGAGAGGGGGAATGGAGCAAGAGCAGAAGTGGTTCAAGGGATGCTTTGGGCCAACAGTTCAGCAAGGGCACACATGGCAGCCATCACACTGGTTTGGAAGCACTGCAGCGTGGGGTTCCTGGGACGGGCCTGGTCTCACCAGCCCGCGAGCAGAGCACTGCAGACATGGCACACACAGAGCTCCGAGCACGCCCAGGGTAGACTTCTTCCAGCTAGACGGTTTCAGTAAAATTACTTGGAGAATTTAATTATCCTAGTCGTGTACTAGGAGATCCCCTGAGAAAATGAAAGGGAATGGGATGTATTTGCTGTTTCATGCTCTGTTACAAGCATTTTTTGCATTCAGCAGCATCAAATGGTATGTATTGAAAATGCAATTGCTAAGACACTTGGCCAAGATCAAGAGAGATTTTGCTTAGGAAAACAAGGAATAAAATCCAGATTTCCCAAAGCCGTATGCAAATTCTGTCCTGCCAGTCTGGGCTCACCCACAGTGAATCAAATCAACCTTTGACAAGGGGCGAGATCACTTTTGGCCGTAGTTACCTGGAGGTAGAAGTGGCTATTCCACTTCCACCTGTCTCATCTGGCTCTTTATAGCTACCCAGTCCTTCCTCAAAAATAGCACAGGGAACTATCAGATATATTTTTGTGAACTAACCGTTCTGTGCCAGCTCCTGCAGAGACATTCATTTTGAATAAACAGCTGTGATATTTTCTTTCTTCAACCCCTTTCTCTGTCTGCACAAATAGCACAATTTTGTCCCCTTCCTCTGCCACTTGGCCAGTGTATTTAGATGTTACAGAAGAGATTTTGAACACACTGAATGCTTGCCAGGGCCGAGGTCTGAGGCTGGTAGGCAGAGAGGTATCTGGAATACAGAAGTCTGTCTAATTCAGTCCCACTCATGTGTTACTGGAAGCCTTTCTGCTAAATTCAGGCTTACGATCAGCCTGTTAATGTTTACAATGTGGCTCTTTTGGAATAGATGGGAAGGATTTGCAAAGTGAATGTGCCTATAAAATCTCTTATTTACATGCATCATTTGAGTGATTGTGTGTGCAGAAGGACAATGACGTGAGTTGTTTCCTATGCAGTGTATTCAGCAGTCTTTTTCATGCAGCAGCGTGGGCACAATGGGTTTTTAGGGGCATTCATCAGTGCCCTCCTCTGAAACCTGCCTCACAGAGTTTACAGCAACTTGATTTCAGAGTGTTAGATTTCCAGAAGAAAAAAAAATAGGAGAAAAACACATCAAGCAAGGCTTGGAAATCTGGGCAGGCAGGGGAATGCTGCACAGCTGGGCAGCTGCTCAGCCCGGCAGAGCCTTTGGAGCCCATCCTCTGCCTGGTGGGCTGCACCTCTTTGGGCCTTGGGGGATTTTTTTGCCCAGTTCCTCTAGGCATTTAAAAACCTGTTTCTAGCAATGAAGGCCGTGCTTGGGAAGGGAATGTCCTTTCTGTGGTTATGAATAGAGGAATGTCTGATGGATGAGTCAGAACCAGCTACAATTAAGTAGGAACCACGTTGTGAAACCTCTGATGGTGAGGCAGGAGGAGGAGCCCGTTGCTGTGGGGTTTATTCTTGGTTTTACCAACACACATCACAGCTTGGGCACCAACTTGTGCCTTCCTCCTGTGGCAGCTCTGCCTGTCTTGTCCTTCCAAGAGGACATGAGCGTGGTGGCTTTTTCCTCAGGGTCCAGCACACAGAGGCTGCTCTGAAAATTCTGGAAGCTGCTACTATACAGATAATACCCTCACAATATTGGGTGGATGCATCGGGTAATTAAGCCTTTAGGCTAAGGAGCATCTAGCAGCAGAAACATGCAAATCTTGCTCACGAAATTTCACCTGTGATTTATTTCCTGATCCACCAAATATTGCTTCACTGTTCTTCAACATCTTTTGGTCAAAGTGTTCCAAACTGCTTTCAGAATAGGAACTCCCAAGGTCTCGCAGCAGCACTGGGTGGGGGACACCCACCTTGTTCATTTACATTCATTCAACTACTATATGAAAAAAAAAAAAAAAGGCAAATGAAGTCTGTATCCAGCTCTGTTTGGTGATGAAACCTCCTTGTCACTGCAACAGAAATTAACCTTTTGTCGACAGCTCTTAACAGGAGGGTTGCAAAGACGCCGACTTCCTAAAGTGCGGAAATAGCCCAGAAGCAGCAGAACTCTGACATCTGAATTTTAATACACCAACCCCTTAGGAAGCTGATCGGGGGGAGGAGGGGGGGGAAGTATTTGTGCAAAATGCTTTTATTTGACTGTTTTCTCTCCATTCAGGAAGAGTAGTTGCCCTAACAATGGCACGAATGTAGTGTATCGGTGAGTTGTATCCCTTGAACTCCAACTTACAGAACAAAAGACTTCTAAGAAGCATCCATGCAGCAGATGTTTAGTTATCTGAAGTGTCAGAATGCCAATTAGATATTGAACATGGCAGGAGGAGGGTGGAGTTTCCAAAACAAATGAATGATGAATAGGAACAGTTCCCGAGTTTGGTCTAAAGTCCTGCTGTTCTTTTGTAAAATGATTTGTGGCAAATTTGTTTTGTCACTGAGGCATAGTTCCCCTTCAGGATTTAAGTGATTTTTATAATCACTCCAAGGAAACTTTGGGAGAAAAAAAAAAAAAAAAAAAGGAGAAAGAATATGAGGATAAAATGCCTTAAAATGCCTTATTTTTTATGAAGAACAGGGTCTAAAAATGAACATGTTTTAAAGTGTAACCAAATAATCCTGTCTTCCATGTGGTTCATACATAGGGGCTACTCCCCCACAGTGAAATCCTACCCTTGCATTGCAATAGAAAGGGGATTCATTCTCGGGGGGGGGAGGGCAAAACATGAATGAATTCAGTAAAAATCGTTTGTTTCAGAGATTAAATTTTAAATTTTAAATTGTATTGCTAGTCAGTGCCAGGGTAATCTTGTACATGGTGGCATGAAGCAGGTTAAAAAAAAAATCAACGAGGTTACAAAATGCCTCCGTAGCTGACTTGCATTTTTATTGTCATTGACCTCGGTAAATCATTGCTAGAAATTAATATAACGTGGACATTTCCAGCTCAGTGCTTCGCGTGGTGTTGTGTTTAAAACGCTCATCTTTGACTCACAAAACGCTCTGGATTTTTCTTCTAAGCAGTCACACACAACTTGCAAATGTACTCAGGACAACTGAGCCTGTGTGTGCCCAGCAAACAAGGATAATACTGGGCAGTATAAAATACCAGGCAAGGCAGCAGAGAGGAAATTGGACTTGCATTGACTTAAATAAGCAAGTGCTGTGACAAAATTGTTTAGTTCTCTTTTGACCTTTGGAGGTCACGTTTGACTATTTATGCTATCTCCTAATGCTCTGCTTCTCCCTGCCTGGTAACAATTATGTGTTTATGCTGCTCTCTGCCTTCCCAGTTGGTATATTAAACAATCACTAATTACTGCATAAAAATATACATTCCTGTTTTGGAGCTTCCTGTAAACACCCAGCTACTCCCAAATGCTCTCTTTAAACAGCCAAATGAAAACCTCCGTGGTTTGGTCATCTTGGCTGATTTGTTTAAAACAAAGGCATAGAGAACAAAATATTAGAAATTGATGGTGGTTTTTTTTTTCCATCCAGATACGGGAAGAAATAGCAAGACTTATTTTGGGTAGGAGGGAGTTGAATGATGTGGGTAGATTTGGAATTTGTCTGCAGCAGTGTTATCAAAGGAAAAGCTCAGCTGAACACAGTTTTAATGGGCATTTTGTGGTCATCTTTACTGTAGTATTTGGCCCTTTTGTCTTTGGAGGGGTATTGTTAAGAAAGCTGAGAAAAAGATCTTTTTTACTGTCCTATGTATGACAATTCCTGTCAAATTCAGCAGGAAAGACAATAAGAATTAAGTTTCAGAGTGAGTTCTGCTGCTTTGAGTGCTCTGCCTGTTCCCACTGAGGTCCACAGATGTTGCTTAATTCCAAAGGCTGCCAAGCCAAAGTGGAGCTAATCTAAGGTTAGATCCTGACATTCTTATTTAAGTACTTGAGTGAAAGAGATTTGATGTCTAAGATATTCAGAGATTCCATTTTCCACTAAGCAGCAGCCACCAAACACTTTCAGAAAACATTAATAGCAAGTTTTCATGGAAAGTATCCAGCTACTGTAAAACCTCTTTGATTTCTTTTTTACTATTATTTTTTCCTGCCTTTTTTTTTTTTTTTTTAATTGTATGTCCTTTAGTTCAATGCTGCAACTTGAAAATAATTCAGGCAATTTATTGTTGCTACCATCGGGAGACAGATTGAGCAATTCCCCCCACCAGGGTACTTCAATGCATTTCAATAAGGCTGTTAAGCACCACACAGGTCACGCACTTTGCCCACCTGGTTCTTTGCTGTGTTGTGCCTAAAAACATAGAAGCCTTAAAAAAAAATTGGTTACAGAATACAATTTTTTTTCTTGCTCTTTTAGTTTACAAACTTTACTTCCACGCTGAATATTCCTCAGAGAAATCAGTTCAGGACAATGACAGTGCTGGATGACTTCTCTGCTTCCTGGCTAGACTTGGTGGTTCTGCTTTAGCTTGCACAAATGCTGGGCAGCCGGCTCTCAGAGAGTGTTCATTGTGTCTCAGTGCCTCAAACACGGCCAGTTTTCCAGTCAACAGCAGGCAGAGTCGCCCTTAAAATCCGAATATTCTCTTACTGCCTTATACTGAAATTAAATCAGCACCGTGGCCTTTAATTGGTGCGTGTGGTACTCCAGGAGAGGGGACAAGGGTGCTGTGACACCCCAGAGCAAGGAGCCAGCACAGAGTGACAGAATCCTGCTCTCGATGACGTTACAGTACGTAAAGCAGTGAAACGGGGCAGGAAAGCCATTTCCCAGGCTATTTCCTGATTTCCTGCTCTCTGCATTCCTGCACATAAACCTTTAATTCATTTCAGAATGCAGAGGTCATGACAAAAAGTCAGAGGATAAATATACCCCTCTGACAAACAGAAGGTTGACAGCAGTTTTCAGGCGGCAGTTTCGGGGCCAGGTGTTTCCCATTCACTGTATGGAAATGTGTCCGTGTTGTGTTAGTGTTTCAACTGTAAACACTCTGCAGCATTATGCTCCAAAATCATTTCTTGAGGGCAAGGCAGAAACGTTCACATCTCTATTTGTCCTGTCTATCCAAGGAGATTTGGGGTTCCAGTGACCTGGGACTGCGTGGTGTGAAAGGAGTCACAGAATCAGGATGTGCTTGCAAATGTCCTGCAGTGAATTGCTGCTGATGCAGGAATGACATATTTCATATTCTTTATGATGGAGCAATGCAAATATTTGCTTTTCAGTAACAGAGCAGCCAAAGGTTTATCTCATAAAGAGGCCATTCTGTGATCCCTGAATATTATATTGCAATTATTCGTTGTGGTTTATTATGAGAACAGACTGCGAGTGAAGGGAGAGTTTTGTCACTATTATACAAAAGGAAATAGGTCGGACAGCAGCAGGAATTCCTCCATGGAAAGGGTGGCCAGGCCTTGGCAGGGGCTGCCCAGGGAGGTTTGGAGTGCCCATCCCTGGAGGGGTCCAAGGCAGGGCTGGAGGTGGCACTCGGTGCTCTGGGCTGGGACAAGGTGAGGATGGGGCACAGCTTGGACTCCATGGTCTTGGAGGGTTTCCCAGCCCTCACGATTCCATGATTCTGTGAAACAGAGGGATCAGGCACAAAATTACGACTGGTGGCAGTTCTTCCCCCAGGCCAAACACTGCATTGGTCCCTGCAGATATTCTTCAAATAAGTATCTAGAAGTTGGAATGATGAAACAGAAGCACGGCCTGCACTCTGCTGTGCTGGGAGACATGCAGTGAATCTCCCAACAGAGAGAGGCAGCAAAAATTCTGCAGTGCAAACATAGAATCCATAGGATTTGGTACCTCCCAGGAGGGTTGCAGTAAATGCTGCACCCCCCAAGGGCAGGGGGGCTGTCCACGAGTCCCAGCTCAGCCCCTGGTGACGTGCCACAGTCCAAGTCAATAAAGTGCAGGAGTTTTGTTTAGCTAAAAAATCTTTTGGATTAGATGGCTCAACTTCAAATGATCCTCTGATAAGCAGAGAGAAAATACACACCCTCAATTTGCTATTATTTGGAAAAGAAGAGCCTAAAGAGGAAAGGGATGACTGTGAGGGCCTGGGAGCAACGAGTTCAGGGTATTGCAGATGGTCCTTAGAACCATAACACCTCTGGGACTTCCCTGCTCAGACACTGCCTTAAAAGATGTCTCAGCACCTTTACCTCTTGTGGCTTTTAGTTGGTTTGTTTTGTTTGTTTTTTTCCCTGAGCAAGAGAAAGATTTGAGCATTCAAATAAAACTAGAAAAGGACCTGTCTTGAAAGAAATCAACAAAATAGCAGGACAGGGGGTTGATCTCCCTACTGCAAGATTTTGTGTTGTGCTTCTACTTGCACGAGGTGTGGGACTTGTCAGTGATCTGTTGGACCAAAAACATTCTGGGCTGCTCAGTGAGGATAAGGAATAGGGGGAAAAAAAATTGAAAGAAAATGGATGGGAAAAGGAAAATCAGTTTATCTTTTTCTGCTCTTAACTCCCTTCTCAGCCTCAAGGCTGTGTGTTTGTGAAGCTCTCCCTGTGCCAAGGATTTCCAGTCATACACAGGACAACTTAGAACCCCCCAGAAAGGGAGGGGTGGATGGCACTGAGGAGCTGTTATCACCCAGATCAATGTTTCCTGCAATCCAAACCGCTGTAGTTGGCTTGAAATGAATTGATTGCAGCTGTCCAGATGTCACTGGCTCCCAGCATCTTCCACAGTGACTTCTCCCCACGGAAAACTGAAGACTCTCATGTACTTACCCTCATCCATTAGGTGTCCCAAGGGACATCCTTGCGTTGTTATCCCCTATTTTGCCAAGGGTGCTGCAGTGGGTGACCTACACAAACACCCTCTGCAGCTGCTCCAAAAGGTGTTTGATAAAACCTGGAAAATGCTACTGAGAAATAAAACAATCCTCTCTGCACGTAACTATTGTTATTATTTGCTTTAGAAGCCAACTTGGTTTCGTTAGATACCAAAGTTTGAAAGCAACCTTCAGACAACCCTTTTTGTCCGTCTCCTCCAAATAAAATGTGAAGGAGATAAATAGATTAGGGTCCTGTTTGCATATTGATAAGGAAAAGTACATTACATCAATGTAACCAAATATCTTATCACAGGCATTGCAGACTTCAAGGTCCCTATTAATATGAGAGCAGGGAAAAACCTGAGTGTTGAAATCAGCTCATTAAAGGGTTTGGTTCCCCTCAGATTTTATGAAGTGATGTGAATTACTGTTCATCAGGGATTGAAGGATGTGTGGCGCCCTCTGAGATGGTTCAGCTGACCTAAGGCTCCTTAAATTCCTCATGTGCTTTAAAGTGACTCATGTACAGCAGAGTTTCCCCCAAATTGTGGCAGCAGTTCCACCTGGCCAGCACAGCAGCATCTCCTTCATTCACCAGCTCCTGGGGACTAAGGGAGCATAGTTACCCCTTCAGAATTTCTGGTTTTTTTAGAAGCTGAAGGGAATGAAATGGCTTTGGGAAAGGAATTTCTAAACCCAGGATGTCAGTGTTGCAATGATGGATGTGGGTTTTGTTCAGCTCTTCACCTGACTTTGTTTTCCTGCTCAGCCACCTCAAAGGCCTCTGGTTTTGCTCTTTTCCCTGGACAGCAGCAGATTTGGGTGTTCTTTTCTTGTGTTATCTTAGCTCCAGAGCTGCTATTCTGTAATGTCAGTGATGATTCCCTTCAGTGCTGGTCGTTGTCTGCCTGGCCCAGCCCCTGGGACGGGAACAAGGGCAGGTTCTGTGCTGGGATGTTCAGCACAGCCTGTGAGGAAGCTGCTGGCTAAGAGCTGCCCAGACACAAAGTCTGTGACCTTTCTTCTTCCTCTGCTCTTCACAGATTGGGTAACACGATGAGATTCAACTTGGGCCTTGCACTTTATCCATTTGTGGCAGGTTTTCCATTTCCAAATTTCCCCTGAAAAATAACAAAGAGGGTGGAGGAGTGTTATGGGATCTGACACAAAGAAAATCTGCAAAACTTCACTCAGATAAAGGACAGAAGAATAGGGGAAAGCAAAACTTGTCTATATTTAACAAGGACCTCGCTGAAAATGTGAGCAACTCAAAAACCAAACCCCCTGTATCAACCGTGAGGCACTGCCAGCACATCCTTCCCGAAATCCGTGAGTGAGGAGCTGTCCTGGGGAACAGTAAAAGGCAATGTTTTCAAAGTTTCTTTTTTTCTTTCTCCTCTCAGAAAATCCGGGACTCCAACCTGAATGATTGTTGCATGCTAAATAATATTAGCATTTAAATAGCCCGGCATTGTAGTTAACAACTGGGTGAGAGTAATGGGAGGGTGGCAGTGCTGGGTTCACACCTCTGGCCCCGGCCCTTTCCTACCCTCAGCTGTGCAGGGAGGAGGCAGCGCTTCTCCCCCTTTGTTTAAGATCCTTGCAGGGATAATGAAGATCCAGCAGCAGCTATAAAAAGCTGAAATCCTAGGCCTGTGTTTTAGCTTTCCTCTCCAAGTGCCTGTAAACCCGTGTCTTGCTCGAAATATGACCCTGATCAAGAAACTCTCAATAAGCGGCTTGAAACACATTTAAAAATTCTCTTTTTATTTCGTTTAATAAGCTTGACAGGCTCTTGCCCATAAGGAGCCTGCACAGAATATGTGTATACTCAGGTGTCCTCATTGTCACAGCTGAGATGTTGATATGTTGCCATGGAGGAAGGCTATTAATGAGAGGAAATTAAATTAGATCACCTCTGTGCATTTATCTGCACACAGCACAGCTTCAGTCTCGAGGAGAGGGAGTTCTTGTGGGAAAGCAATTAATAGATGCAGGTGCACAGGAAAAAAAAATGCATTTCTTACAGATCTCTGAAGGATGCAGATGATATTTGGGCTCTTTGACATGCTAATCACCAAATTTCACAGATACCAGCTGATTTATTTCACACAAATTTCATAATTAGCAAAATGTATTGTTTTTCCAGAGTTCCTTTCTAAAGGTAACAGATGCAGTTGTCTAAGGTAGGGGATGTAAATCATTTGCAGCTCGTGTAGAAAGCTGTTAAAGACACCTCGGTCTTGTCTGGGTCTGTGTCCCACAGCACAATGTGGGATCAAAAGTGTCCGAAAATGCTGGAGTCCTGCTGCAGCCGAGAGTGATGAGAGGCAACCTGGGTAAAATGAACGCGTGTGCTTAGCTGGGGCAGGGAAGAAAATGGATCTTCTGAAAGCAGGACAGGAGGGCACGGGAAGAAGGGCCTTTGTGCCAACAGGAACTGCGTGGCCCTGATCCGTGGGGATGAAGAAGATGAGACCTGAACAAAGCCCAAACCAGCTCCTCGGTGCTGACAGATCTGTTGGGTTGTTTGGTTTGGGTTTTTCCCTTCTGTTACACGTTTAGAGGTGTCTCCTGGGCCAGCTTGAAGGAGCCAAATTTGCCCCTGGAGGGCTCCAGAGCCAGGGTGGGTGGGCAGGACCCTCCAGTGCAGCATCACAGCCCATGGGTCTCCCTCCTTTTGATTCCCCTAATGAGGAAGGGACAGTAATTATCAGCCGTGGGGATCTCTGACCAATCAATTCCCACTCCGTGACAATTCTTCACTTATTTTGCTTGATGGGGTGACAAAAGAAATATTTTATAACTGTGGGTAATTGTCCTCAGTTTAAAAACAAGAAAATTGAGCCCCGAGGTCACCTATGCTACAGTCAGGTACAGCAGGAGATGAAAATCCACCTCCTGAACAACGAGCTCAGTAGGAAATGGCACAAACTCTTTATTCTGGAAGGAAACTCAGTAGATTATGATGAAACTGTAATTAATATCAGACATGTAAATTATTCATTAACAATGTCTTAGCAATAAACAAATATACTAGAGTTAAATAATTATGTCACCCAAGATTTTTTAAATCTTGGACTACTAAGTCTCTTGAGAGATGTACTTAAACTAAGGTGGTTTAAGAAAATGTACAGTATATTTGCTGGGGTTTTGTCCCAGAGGAGAATGAATTAATGGCAACTTTTCTTTTCCCTCTCTGCTGAGCCACAATCCAGCCAAAATCTGAACAATAAATTCTGCCCCTGGGCTGAAATCCTGTACGACAGGCCACAGCCCAGAGCGAAATTTCAGAGATGAGCCACGTAAGCCCTGCAAATAGGAGCTGATAATGATAACAATCACTGCCAAACCTTTAACCATGCCTGTGCTAGTGTGTGTCACTATAATACAATTTTGTATGTTAAACAACAGATGTCAAACAGAAGAAAGGAAAGAGGCCTTTGCTTTTCTTCTGCCGTGGACCTTGTTCTGCCAAAGCAGCCATTTTTTCAGTTGCCATGACAGTGTTAATAGGAGTTTATCATTTTCCCATGCCTGCTGCATACTAATGAGGGATCAATTCATGACTGTTATCTGTAAGGCTGGGAAGGGTCCGGCTCCGAAAAGCAGCTGTACTGAGGGCTCGGGACAGCACCTCCAGCCCCGGTTTTATGGGGAGCAGTTTGTGCTGCTCACCTTTAATCCAGGGCAGGGTGAGGATATGCAGCAGCCAGGGCTAACGACCCAGCGCAGCCACCAAAAAGTTTGATTTGCTATTTCCTGACCTGTGCCGGGGGGAAAAGCAGCTGTGAAATATTCCCAGAGATAAGGAATCGCTTCAGCTGCATGGGGAAAGCTGAGATTTCTGTGAATTTGGCTGAACTTCGGGGCCTGGAAAGTTTTTATTTGGAGCGCTTTGTTTTGGGCTGTTAGGGAAAAGGCAGATCTCACCTTCTGCAGGAAGCTCCGGGATTTCAGAGGCATTTTGGCAGGGTATTGTGTGAGGTGAGGGATCCTGCCCCCACCAAGCCTTTTCCTCAAATCCAGCAGTGAAAATAGATGAAGAATCTGAGATTAGGAACCGATTGCAGAACTGGTGGGGGTGTGATTAAAGTGATGCTAAACAGTTTTATCCTAAAAGTTAAGGAATGCCATGATACAAAATACACCACAGACTGGAAGAACTCAGCCCCAGATGCAGAGGCTTTTCCTCCTCATCAGTTCATCAACTGCACTGGAAAATACGGGGTTGAATTAGGATTATTCATATTTATGCCGTGATTTATTCTAGGTAGCAAATTGAATTCAAAACAAGGCTTAATTTGAACTGTGTAAGACTTTCAAATGCATTCTGTATCATCACACTGATAATGCCATGGATTTCTAGATGTAAATTTTTCACCCATTTTCCTTTTGGGTTCCCATGTTTGTTTTCCTACTATAAAATCCCAAAGAAATGAGGGCAGAGAGTTTTCCCTTTTTTTTCCACGCAGATTTTTTTTTGAAAGAAAACTGAAAGCATTTTGGTCTTTTTTTTTTTTTTTTCATTCTTCATTCTTTTTCTTTCCTTTTTTTCTTTTTCTTTTTTTTGTGTGTGTGTGTGTGTGTTATTTGCAGTTGTTCTTTTATCACTATCTGCAGGAAGCAGCATTACCATGCTGCAGATAAGAGGCACATCCAGATGTGCATATCAAAGGATGAACAACTACTTATTAAGAAAAACTCCTTTCGCGCCGAGCAGGGTTCAAAGGAAGAGCAAAGTCTAAGGCATAAGCGACAAAACTGTCTGGCAATTCTGTGCATTGTCAACCTAATGCACAGAATGGGGGAGAAAACAGTTTCATCCCAAAGGAATGGTTGCAAAATGCGTGTGGAAAGACAAAAAGACACCCAAAGGGCAAACACCCTTCTAAGCAGTGACAGCATCACCCACTCCTTTAATTTCTGTACATTAAAAAAAAAGTTGTTGAAATATGGGGGTTTTTTTTTGTCTGTAACGTATTTTTAACAAAAAGTTCCCTGGGGAAGGAAGACGAAGGCAGACTCGTGATCCCATTTGGATAATGCCGGGAAATGCTTGAGCTTGCAAAGACCATGTGGCAAAATATTCATGTGTTACCCACAATCTTCATAAAATATTCTGCAAAACTAAAGGAAAAGCGTGTTTAGCTGGCTCTGTCACTGTAACCATGGCGAAATTCAGAGTTGGGTCTGGACTTGGAGGGATCCAAGGCAGGGGGATTCCTCCTCCCCCGTGAGGAGTGTGAGCAGTGCTGAACCAGTACAGCAGGGACAGGCTGCTCTGAAATGGCTTTGCTGGGAAAAAGGCTGCAAACAGAATTTTCCCCTTTTTTTGCCACACAGTGCAGCCTCCTTTCTTTAGGGATACCTATCCCAAAACATCAGGGAGCCAGGAGAGAAGTGAGTGCAGCAAATGCTGTTCTTTCTGAGCAGTTCCAGGATTTGATCCCTGCCCTGGTGCTTTAACACACCCCGAGCTAACCTGGAGCAAAAATCCCAGCTTCCTGTCTGTTGTGTGTTCAGTGGGACAGCCGGGGGTTAGATCTGCTGAAGTGCAGGAAAATCGGCTTTTTCCCCCTCTGTTTCCCTGTCCTCTCCCACCCAAGGCTGGGAAGACACCTCCAAGGAGGGTTTGTAATCCTTTGGATGGAATCACTGCTTTCTGAGAGCCCTCCAGGGCCCTTGGAACAGCTGGGCTCAGAATATCCGAAGTCACAGCTCGTGTCAGGAGTTGATGCATGTAAAAATGCTGCTGAGGTTCAGGAGAGTGACACTGGGGATCTGATGGAAATGCTGCTGGGCTGAGCAGGAGGCACTCAGGACTCACCCTGCAAGTGATCGGGGAAATTCGCTTGCAAGCAGCAAGATTTTACCCGGCCCTCTGAAAGGCCTTTTGCCAGATCGATTATTTCTAATCAATCTTTCACTGTGAGTAAATCGAAATAAAATCATATTCAGGCTCCCATCCTGGCAGCAACACAACACAGGATAGTTTAGCAGCTGGCTGAATCACTGCGAGTTTCTGAGCTCTTTTCATTCTTAGCTCTGTTGAAAATATGAGATTGCATAATGCACTCCTATGTTTTATGTAACGGCCTCACGTGGTTTCACGTTATAATTTCACATCAGTTTTACCTCAGAGTTTCTAACAGGTCAAGTAACCTTCTGATTTCATTTAAAGTTTCCATTATTCTCTCCTGAAAAGGAAAATCTAGCTCTTGTTTGGACAGCTTTGGTAAGTCCAAAGGAAAAATTGGGCATTATAGTGAATACAAAAGATTCACTTTCCATGCATTAGGCTTTTGAATTGCTTTCTTAATGCAAAGTTGGACAGGAGAGTATAGGCAGGGAAAAAAGATCATTTTGTGTCCATGGTCAGATGTCAATATTGACAAAAATAAATGGAATGTAACAATAGATCCTTGCAAAGATGAAGGTCATATGACTAAAATGTCTAAGCAGACCTTGCACTGTGGCTGTATCTTATTGCTGTTGTGATAAATCACTGGCTTCCCCCCTCCTCTTGTTTAAAACGAGTGAAAAGAGAGTAAATCTGGAATTTTAGCCCATTTTGGGCAATAGTCGTGAAGGTGAATCTGAACTGAAACACTTGGACAATAAAAATCAAAATAAAATTAAAAAAAAAAAAAAAAAAAAAAAGAAAGTAAGAAATAAGCCTGAGGGGGTCAGGAGTGCTGGTGTCACTGAGCTCTGTGCACATTGCTCCCCACTGCACGGTTTGAAATTTATTTCTTCCAGACTCAGATGATGCAAACTGCTGCCCAGGGCGCCGGGCTCAGCTCCAGTTTGTAAATTGGGTTAATTAGTGATAGTCTGTAAACTCATTGTGGCTCCAACTGAGAGTTTTCCTCACGTCAGGCTTTCTTGCCCAAGTCAATCCCTTTATGAAATCGGTCTCTCAGATTCTTCCAGGTTTGTATTTTGCCCAGTAAATACCACTGTTTTAAAAGGAAGAAGCTGCTCAGCGTTCAAACCTTTTCCCCTGGAGGCTGTTCCCAAAGGCAGGGGCAGAGCTCAGCCCTGCACAGCCCCCCTGTGCCACCCCACAGTGTCACTGGAGGGCTAAACCCTGAGCAAAACCTGCTTTGGTTCATGGGGATCACAGAAACTCTGCCTGTATCTGACACCTTTGGCTCAGCAACGCTTGAGAATTTTCAAGTGTCGTCGTCTCATGGCTTTGGTGTCCCTACCTCTTTCTTTTTTATTCTATGAAGGTCCCTAACCCAAGCATTTCTGACTGTCTCAATGTCTGGGTACCTTTTGTGAGACTGAAAGTTGAACCCTTAGATGCCCAGTGTTCCCTGTTCAGAAATATGGACAGACACTGTAAAACAATTTTAAAAAAAAATCAAAATCCCACTTCAAGTACTTCAATTTGCAGCTGATTTATAGATCTGATGAAAGCTACTTTCTTGACATGAAATAATTTTTTTAAATGACTCATTTTTTTTTTTATTACTACTGCAGTCTGAGAAGTTCCTCATGTCTTGTCTTGCATGGGGAAAAATCGACTGTTGAGTTCACTCTGGAAGACAAAGCAGTGGACAAAGGTTTCCCAGCCATGGCATTGTCCTCCCAGAGGGCTCAACAGCCCCACCAAGTTTGTTTCAATTACACTGCCATTTCCTAACTCAAATCAAAATATTTCTTCAAAAGGCTCATCTGGTTTAGGGTCATGATCATAGGCAGAAGGTCAGTCAGTCATTTGCAGAGACATTCGCTTCTCACTCAAATCATCTTTCATAAATCTTAAAGGAATGCAGTAGTTTATGGCAGGAGGAGCAGGGGAGGAGCAAGGGAGGGTGAGAGACATTCACACAAAATGCATTTCTTCAAATTCTATGTATTAGTTTTTCCTCTTTGTACCTGAGAGAAATGAGGCCGGTTCCCCACCTCTGAAAAAGGAGCTCCATTGCTCCTGAGCACAAGGGGTTTCTGTCCAGCACAGCATCTGCCAGGAAATTTAGGCCAAGGTGCCCTTATTCACTTGTTATTTATATGATATGCATTTAATAATGCTGGGCACAGCCACTGCCACCTCTGTGTGCCAGCACAGCTCTTGAGGGGACAGGGAGGAAAAAGGCTGTGGAAAAAAACCCTTAAATTTCAACAGAAACCACATTACAATCACTTTATTTGCTGATTTGTTCAGTTCAGGACGTGGAGGCTGTGCCTGGCCCAAGGCCTGTGAAGGGGGATAAAACCTGAGGTTTCCAAAGGGCCCTGGCAGGACCAGGTCCCCAGGGGATGCCCTGAAGTGCCACCTCCTCTCCACCAAAACCAGGATCTCTAAAGCCACCCTGGCAGTGACAGTCCTGGGACAGCCTGGGCTCATCCCTCATGGGACCTTGGCCAGTGCTGCCGATTTTAATGCAACAGCACCAGGCTTTTGGAGAGATTTAGGCAGATTCGTTTCTCTGAATTTGAATAGTGCCACAGTGGGAAATCGTTACTGTAAATGTGGTCAGTCTGGCTGCTGCAGTGCACTCAGTGAGCCTGGGCCTTATCTCATCTGGGCTGAGTACAGTGAGCCTGTCCCACAAAACCAACAGTGCTGCCCCTGAATGGCAAAAGAAAAGTACGTTAAACAGATAGCGACATAAACTATTTATCAGATGCAAAGTGGAGAGGGAGGATTTCCAGTGTACTCTCAGTTGTGCTGGAAAATGTACAGAAATTGTCTGGGAGCTTCAATTTTCTCTAAAATATAATTAAAAAAAAAAAAAAAAGGCAAGGAAGGTTTAGTTATACTCATTCCACAAGAGTGTTTCCCCTCATTTGGAATAGTTTGAGAAGTTTTTTGGGTGAAAACTGTTTACAGACATATCAAGTGTTTACAGCAATAAATCCGTATTGGTTTTGTTTCTTAAAGAAATTACTGATTCCAAAAACCCATACTATAGATTTATGCAGTGCCAGCAGAAATTTTAGTGCCTCTCATAAAAAAATATATGGGCTGATTCTCCCCTCCTGATTATTGGTAGAGCACAACAAAAGAGTTCTGAACATGGGTTTGATGATGAGGTGTGAAATGTTTCAGTGATTTGTTTTGTGTTTGTTCCTTTCATTTCTAGATCACTCATGACAAACAGCAATGTATCAGCAGGACGAGACAATTTACCACCGCATGAGCTAAAAGGGGGAAAAAGTTCCATACATTTTATATCCCTTTTGTAGTCGCTATACTGCACTAAAGATGACCGTGGGTCACGGAGCTTGTACTCAGCACGGTTTATGTGTTAATAACTTCTTTGGATGATCTCACCCTATTTATTTTAGGGTCCTTAGATGAGGATGGTGTTGTCTGGGCCCTCTTTCATAAAACCCCCTTTCCTCACACGATTCAAAAAATTACTTTCTCGTGAAAATAAAAATCCCCAAACCCCTCAGCTGAAGCTTTTCCCCCTTCTCAACTGAATGGATGTTTCCTTTGTTTGTACATGACAATTTGTGGGGGGGAGAGTTTTGTGCTTAAACTGCCCATGTGACTGTGTCACATGCGTATCAGCTACAAAAGGAGCTTTGCCATGTTATGTATAAATCTCCATTAAGGGAGAAAATAGGCAAGTTTTACGTGACTGGTATCTCATTCACAATAATTAACTCATTAACCATCTCCAGCCGCTGTACAAGCAAGGGCAAAGCAACCAGAAAAAGAGGCGTTTTGGTCACGTTGTGGCACCTACAGGAGCAGTCAGTACTCTTATCACAGCCTCTAGTTCTCATGGTATAAAATAAGTCTTTATAAATCACAGATTTTAAATTTAAAGCCTCTTGTCCTGATTTATGCAGGAAAGGAGACCCGTGTGGTAACGTGGTGTCTGTCTCTTTCTGTAGACATCTCACCCCAAGCAACTCTCCAATTTGTTGCCTGGTCTGACCTGAATTTGAGGGGGAGGCAGAAGTCTCAAGGATTGTGATTTGTTTCATGAGAAGTCCCAGATATCAGAGAAGGGCATTTTTACTCCCAGACAGCAGAAAGGGCTCTGATGTGTTCAGTCTTTATTGGACTGCAAAGTATCCGACTCCAAAATACACAGGAAACCTTCATTAATTTCACTGCTCGTGCAGCAGCTGCTCTCTCTGTAAGATTTCCCCCAGCAAGCAAATCCCTTACAGTGGGCAAAACCAAAAGGACATGAGCACAATCAAGAAAAATTACTATAAGGCAGGTTTATTAATTTGAAACAAACCTCGTAGTTTGTTCCCAGCCCTCCCTGTGCCAGAGACACACAACCCCTTTCATCTCCCACCATGTAAGACTAAAACCAAGCAAGTTGCTGGGACAGCCTGGCAGTCTTCATCTTGTTCATCAGCATTTTATGATAATTTTGAGTTAAAACTCTGCTGAAGGCAAGTTCCTATCTCTGTGAGTGTCACCACGTCCCTGGCAGTGCACAGGTGGCTGCTTTTCCAGAAAACTCCGCTGTAAGGTGGTGACTACTCAGGCAAGATTCCTGCTTTAATATTCTGGGAACCTCTGAAATGTCCTGTGCTCAGCCAGGGCTGCAGAAGCGCTCTGGTGGCTTGGACACATCAGGTTTATTCCCTCAGCGTCAGCCAAGTGTGTGTTCTCGGAGCAGGGAGGGTGAGAGAGGTCTGAGGGAAGTTACCCTGGAGATGGGGAGAGGAAAGGACGGTCCCAGCCAGGTGCCCCGAGCTGCCTCTCGTCCCTTTGCAGCAGCGCTGGAGCTGGGGGGTTGCTGTCATTAAGCTGTAAAAGCAGGAGTCTGCATGAGAAGGAAATGGGCACATAAAGCCATCCCCTACAAAAGGTGACATCCCTGAGATTATTCTGGTTTTAAGAGGCTTTTTAATTTGTCTGTGGGTGAAAGGAAATGTGGCTTTTGTGCAGAGGTTCTGATAAATCTCTTTATGACAAGAGGCAGTGGAAAAGTCTCGGGGACAGATTCCCTGCAGGTGTGAAAGGGCTCTGTGCCCACCCAGAGCTGTCAGCTGAGGGCAGGATCTCTACAAAGTGTAGCTTAGCCTCCAAATGGCTTTGATCAAACATTTTGGGGTTTTTTTCTTCAATATCACGGCCTATCTGAGAGGTGCACTTCTCTTTTCATGACACATTAATAATGTCGGAGCAAGGTGGAATCGAGGGGTGAAGGTGACAAATAACGAGCAGGTGTTACCCCAAGCAGTCCGTGCCAGTGTCTGCACAATTTCCACTTGTGACGAGTTTGCTCCAACACTCAGGGCTGGAATTCCTTCCCAGAGGTACCACGGGGGCTGCTTGTGCATCATCCTTTGGGAACTGTCATGTTCCCTAAAAACCTGGGGGACCCTACTGGTGTTAGAAAGTGGAGCTAAAGATGTTCCTTTGGAGGGGGAGATCCACCAGACCAGCCCAGGATGGGCACAAGCACCCCAGCATTCATTCCCAGGCATTGCCCGGAACCAGCGAGCCTTGAATTTACAAGGTCAGCCAGAGCTGCAAATTGATCTAGATCTGTTTGTGGATCTTCTGAACTTCCTGGCTTCACTGTTTGCATCTTCTGGCTTCACTGGATGGAATCTTTGCTTTTGGGGACAGTGTGAAAGTCCTGCTTGCATTCAGCTCCTCAGCAATGGCAGCTTGCTCTGGTGCTCTGGGCAGTTTGTAAAGGCAGTCTCGCTGAAATTGCTGGTTAGAGTCGTAACTGAAAGGCACTTCCTTTCATGCCTGCCTTTAAATGCAGCTCTGATGCTTGCTGATCATAAATGCAGCCCGGCCCCTGCACTTGAAAAAGCTGGGGAAGCACATAAGTGATTCTGGTATTTTCCTGTTCCCATTAAAAATGCTCGATGTCCTGTATTTGCACGGCTGCCAACGTGATTTCGCTCTGGCCTGCTAAGCTCTTTTCACTCTACTGTAGGTCTAATTGTACAACTTTTCCAAAGAGAAACGCCAGCTTTCCCCCTTTCCATGGCACAGAAACGCTCCTGCTGAGAACCTGCAGCCAGGCTCAGCGTCCCAGCAGGGCACAGGGGGGCACTTCCAGCCCCACTTCCTTCTCCAGGCGGGGAGCGGGGTCCCCAGGGCTTCCCCGCGCCCCCCGGGCACTGCCTCCCTGGCTGCTGGTTGCCAGCTTGCAGCCACACCTGCTCCAGGCCACTAAACCCTTTTATGAGGAAAACCTTAATACCTTCCAGTAAAAATCACTGCCGAGGCTGCCACCCCCTGAGCCTCTCTTCCCGTTCCCTCCGCAGCTCCAATCCCTCGCTGCTGGGAGCAAACTCATCCCTGGGTTTGATACATTTGGCACAAACATTTCCTGGAGCTCATAAACACCTCTGTCATTTATCAGAGCAGTGAGAGACGTTTATTGCCCAGATAGAAAACTCTGATGGGATTCATGCTCCTGCAGACTCCCTGATCCCGTGTGCTGACGCTCCCCAAAGAGGGGCTCAATGTGGGGCCAGGTTTTAATTCTGATTACGGGGGGCCCCCCTTTTTTAATTGCTCCTAGTGATGATTGCAACTTCCAGCACGAGCTGGTGAGCACTGTCTGAGCAAAGCTCATTTTACAGCAGTCCTGGTATGGACCAAATTGAGGGAGGTAAAAGGAAAGGGCTGGGGCGGTGGGGGAGGAAGAGGAGATCTATAACTGGCATGTTAATAAAACTCCAGTTTGTCACTTCAGCAGCACACCCTGAGTGTAATAACTAAGCTTCCTTTCTATACCCCCTATGAGTTCCTTTGTATTGACAGATGCCATTTGTTCATTTACGACGTGATAATAAAAACCTTCAGCTTTAGTGAATGTTGTTCTTTTCCTCCCCTGACACTGGGGCACCAAATGGTTTGTACTGCACTCAGCAGGCACTTTTCATTAAAGATCATGCCATGGAAATGAACTGTATTTGAAAACCATTTAGTAGCAGAAGTTCTGCTGCTGAATAGGCTGCACAGAAACCTTCCCTGGCGAGGCAGCAGCTTCCCGGGAGCCTCACACGCTCCCACACGGATGCTGGGGTGAGGGGGGCTTTCTGTCCAGCACCATTTGGGAGCCCAACTGCTCAGATTCCTGCAGCACTGATTCTACATTGCTATCAGCTGCCTGTGATTATTTCTTTCTTTAATCTCTATCTGATTTTAAATGCCTCGAAAAAAACCTTTCTTTGTGCTTATCCGTGCTTCTTGAAACTGGTGATTTCAAAGTTTTCACACTCACGCAAATGAAGCCTGAACTGTAAATGTGGATGGCTGAAAACTAACATTTGAATTGATAATTAAGCCTTTATTCAGGAATGCTTGTAAACGTGGCTCAAACCATATTTTTAAGTACTGGTCAAAATTCAGGCCGACAGCACCTGCAACTGTGATTTGATTTGCAAAGTTACAGAATGCTTTGAATTCCCACTGACCTGAGCAAAACACCAATGCACAGCTTTGGGCTGGACTCACCTTGGAAATTCTGGCCCACAAATGCTCTGCCCAAAAAGTAGCACTGTAAAACGAGTCAAAAATTTACAGCAGATAAGCAAAGCAATGAAAAACATTTGTTCAACACATTAATTAACTTCTATCCTGGGGAATAAGTAATATTTCTCTCCCTCTGCAGAGGAGTCAGTTACAAGTTTAGTTACAAGCAGTAATCTGCATTAATTATTTCTAATTAAGATCCAAAAAATTATTAATGAAGCAAAAATAATTCGCCAAACTGGAACACAGCCACAGACTGTATTTTTTAAATACCAACAGAGTGCTCTCAGCATTTTTCCCTGGGCAGAACTATCGAAACACATCGCCAGCTTCTGCAATGCTGCAGTAGGACAATGTTAGTCTCTTTTTCATTATTATGATTTAAGTTAATCATATTTCATTGTACTTAACAAAATACCTGCAAAAGAAGTATTTACTAACCACAAGAAAAGGTACTAATAACTGTTATCATCCTTCCCTGCTCATCCAGGAGGGACTTTTATCACCAACATTATCACTTGTTGCCAAACAAGTACAGAGATGTTAGCCCGGAGGACGAAATAGTTTAATCATGGGGAAACAATTTGCAGTGCACAGATCTCAGCTGGTTCCCTTTCATCTGCTCGCAGTTACTCAGCGACTCCCGAAAATCTGTTTTGTAGCTGTAATAAAATTCATTCTCCAATCTCGCACGCACACACCAAATGGTTTGCCTGATTCTGAAGTGTTACAATCACCTGGAACAAAGGCAGGATTCATAAGTTTTCAGGGGGAGTATTCCGGGGTTTTTCAATCACATAAACCTGATACTTGTCTTTAAAAAAATAAATAAAGGGGAGATTATAGATGTAGGGTCCGGATTCATCTCTAGGTTTACAACATCCATGTGATGGTACAATCCATATTACATGTGAGTTCTCACTCTCTATAGTCTCTTTGACTATTAAATATTCAGTAGCCCCTGTTTCTCAGTGTGCCCAAACCCAAGCAATTACCTATCGGCAATTTTTTGTTAGAATCTGAATAATTTTAACTCCGTTGGAGCTATCAACTTCCGATTTGCTGCCTGAGCAAGCCTGTTACCTAAACTTTGCTTAGACTGGCAATATCTTCGGTAGTATCTCTTAAGAAAGTGCCCAGTAACACTTTAAAGCCCTGTACATCCGAATAGGAGAGGTGGAAATGCACCTCTGATGTTTTTCATATGCTCTTATCTCTTCCTCTCGCGCAAAAATGACTTTAGCTGAGCGCAGATAAGATCTCTCTGTGAGCACAAAGCTCTGGGGTTAATTCAGAGTGTTCCTCGCTCTTCTCAGGCTCAGCTGCTCCTCGGAGCAGCGTGGGCCGTTATTGTGGTCACGCAGTAACCAAAGGGAGGCAGTGCTTGGTTCACCCTGAAAGGGAACCGTGGGGACCTCTCTGCAGTGAGCCACAGAGAGAGCAGGGCAGGCAGGGCTGCGGTGCCCAGGGAAGGGAGGGGAACCTTCTGACTCTGGTGACAAAAGCAGAGCGGTGGGGTTAGGCCAGGATGTCCCTCCAGGTTGTGCCTGGGAGCTCCACCAGTCCCTCAGAGAGGTTTGGGGTTCAGTTCTTTGCAGAGGGGACACAAAGATCCCCATGCTCAACCTCCAGTGTAGAAACTCATCGCAATGTGTGGGGTGAGAGAAGGGGGAAGCTGAGAGCTCGGGCTGGTGACAGCCAAGGGCTGTTGGTTTCTCAGAAGCATTGTCAGGACAGCTGCCTCTACCCCAGCCCACCCCTCTGGTGTCTTTACTGACCCTTGAGATCCCAAACCTCCAGGGGAGAGGAGTTGGACAGTTCTCAGCTCCAGGCAGCCTCCCTCTGCAGCTGCACCAAACAGAGCAGGAACAATCCAGCCCACGGGCTGCTGGAATCCANATCTGCTCGCAGTTACTCAGCGACTCCCGAAAATCTGTTTTGTAGCTGTAATAAAATTCATTCTCCAATCTCGCACGCACACACCAAATGGTTTGCCTGATTCTGAAGTGTTACAATCACCTGGAACAAAGGCAGGATTCATAAGTTTTCAGGGGGAGTATTCCGGGGTTTTTCAATCACATAAACCTGATACTTGTCTTTAAAAAAATAAATAAAGGGGAGATTATAGATGTAGGGTCCGGATTCATCTCTGGGTTTACAACATCCATGTGATGGCATAATCCATATTACATGTGAGTTCTCACTCTCTATAGTCTCTTTGACTATTAAATATTCAGTCGCCCCTGTTTCTCAGTGCGCCCAAACCCAAGCAATTACCTATCGGCAATTTTTTGTTAGAATCTGAATAATTTTAGCTCCGTTTGGAGCTATCAACTTCTGATTTGCTGCCTGAGCAAGCCTGTTACCTAAACTTTGATTAGACTGGCAATATCTTCGGTAGTATCTCTTAAGAAAGTGCCCAGTAACACTTTAAAGCCCTGTACATCCGAATAGGAGAGGTGGAAATGCACCTCTGATGTTTTTCATATGCTCTTATCTCTTCCTCTCGCGCAAAAATGACTTTAGCTGAGCGCAGATAAGATCTCTCTGTGAGCACAAAGCTCTGGGGTTAATTCAGAGTGTTCCTCGCTCTTCTCAGGCTCAGCTGCTCCTCGGAGCAGCGTGGGCCGTTATTGTGGTCACGCAGTAACCAAAGGGAGGCAGTGCTTGGTTCACCCTGAAAGGGAACCGTGGGGACCTCTCTGCAGTGAGCCACAGAGAGAGCAGGGCAGGCAGGGCTGCGGTGCCCAGGGAAGGGAGGGGAACCTTCTGACTCCGGTGACAAAAGCAGAGCGGTGGGGTTAGGCCAGGATGTCCCTCCAGGTTGTGCCTGGGAGCTCCACCAGTCCCTCAGAGAGGTTTGGGGTTCAGTTCTTTGCAGAGGGGACACAAAGATCCCCATGCTCAACCTCCAGTGTAGAAACTCATCGCAATGTGTGGGGTGAGAGAAGGGGGAAGCTGAGAGCTCGGGCTGGTGACAGCCAAGGGCTGTTGGTTTCTCAGAAGCATTGTCAGGACAGCTGCCTCTACCCCAGCCCACCCCTCTGGTGTCTTTACTGACCCTTGAGATCCCAAACCTCCAGGGGAGAGGAGTTGGACAGTTCTCAGCTCCAGGCAGCCTCCCTCTGCAGCTGCACCAAACAGAGCAGGAACAATCCAGCCCACGGGCTGCTGGAATCCAAAATTTGTTCTCTGTAGCACCACAGGCAGCACAAGTTCTGTACAGGCCATGAAAGGGGCACATGGGGTCTCTTGCAGACCTCTGACACCCCCTTGTCCATCAGCTGGAACATCCCCTGTGCTTTGCACAGCTCCCCAGACACCGGCGTTGATGAAAACCCCACAGTGCTCGTTTAGGAGGAGCAGTGCAGAGGGACAAGGACACCGTGTTGGCTGAGGACACTCCTAGCCCATGGCCATGTCCTCCCTCAGCTGGAAACTTCCTGGGCAGCCTGGAGCAACCTCGCTGTTCCCTTTGCCTCAGTTTCCCCCTCAGTGCAGGAAAATGTGCACATTTCAATGTTTCCCAACGCCTGCGTGCTGTTGTGACACATCATATTCAGATACTCCCTAATGGGGACCATATAAATTCCACAGCAGCTTTATCTGATCCAGCAGTCATGAGTCTGCCTGTCTGAGAGTCGCTGCTGCTCTTGATAAGAAAACATTCCTGGCTCTAGAAATTCCGTTTTGAGGAAAGAGTGAGGAAGGTCTCAGTCATGTTCTGCTGAGCAGGTGCCTGGGCAGCAGCAGATTCATGGTCACAGGCCCTGTCCTGGCACTCAGTGGGTGAGAGTCTCTGTAAATGTGCATCAAGGGCCCTGGAGAAGGGGACAGTCCTGTGGCAGGCACCTCCTTCCACCTGCAAAGCCAAGGTAACCCAAGTTGTTGGTCATCTCTTTTCAACACACTGGGCAGAAGTTACTGCTCTCATGGGTTTGGTTTGCGGTGTTTCTTTACAGCAAAATGATGGAAATTAGTTATTCTAATCTCATTTGAAAATTAGATTTTAATGAGTTCAAATATGCATAAAAGTTCTTGACTTTAGCCACTGCAGTACCCCCTGAATATCCCGGCTCCTTTTGGGCGGCAGCGGCGGCACTGGGATACAGAGATGCAAACTACCCGAAAGAGCTCCGGATCACACAGCTCCTCCTCCGTGTGCAGACTAAAAAGAGGTTTCTGGGTGACAAACGCCAATGGCAACACTGGCAGCATCCCAGCTGGGCACACACGGTGCCAGTGCCCATGGAAATCCCGGGAAAAGCAACATTAGTGCCACTTCTGGGAGCTCCAGCGCTGCTCCTGAGGGAGCTTCTGAGGCGCACAGCAAAGGCACAGGGACCTGGAGGTTTTGTGTGTTTGTTATCAAGTTCTGCCCTTTCCTCCCCACCTTCTCATTTCATTCCACCTCCCTACAGTCAGTCCTGCAGGGTTAATTCAAATAACCTGTTTATTACTTCAGCAGTTCACAAGAATCATGACTTGTCTAGTTCTGTTTATAGAGCATGTAATCATTAGAATAAAATAACAACAAAGATCAAATCACCATCTGTATTTAAAAGTGACCTCAAGTCTTTCCTGGGACAGAAATACTGCTGTGAACACCTCGGAAGCTTTGGGGACCTCAACTAAAACCTTTTCCATTTTTAACAATGTACATCATTAGCTTTTGTTATGGTGGGCTTTGCTGTGTACAGTTATTTATACTTTGTTGCTATGGCAGTTGCCTCTGGTTTTGAAAGGTGGGGATGTTTTGTCAATTGGAATCAGATTAATTGAGCTCCTTCTGATATAAAAGTCTCTAATCAATACAGTGTTCACCTTGTAAAATGCACTTTTGTTGTTGTTGCTAAATGCCTCCTGAGATCAGATGCATTACAGTCCACGTGGAACTAACTTTTCTTTCTCTTCTCACCCCCACACTTCCCCATATGTGGTTTTGATTTTCCCCTCAGGGTACCTATGGGAGGTCTGGAAAACTCTTGGGAGCTTTCAAAGAATGTTAATACATATAACACTGCATTTTTAGTTTTAAATACATCGTGTAAAGATCTTTCTTTTGGAGGATAAACAAGTAAAGCTGCCAGTTAAAAACTATTTGTAAGGAAAAGCTCCCTCTTACCATAAAAAAGCTTAATAACATTTATTTGTATTTCATAGCATTTTGCACCCGTAGTATTAAGCATTTACAGTTCCTTGTAAAATGTCTGGGCAGCACTGACTTTTAATTCTTCTGAGCTGGTGGGTTTTGTTTTTTTTTTTCTCCTCTCCTTGATCAGAAATTTCTAACTAATGGTCCAGTACAGCATTTGCTATTCGAGCCTTGAGTACTTTGTTTGCCTCGGAGCAGAATCCAGCCCTGGTATCCGCAGTGATCTTAACAAAGCCCATCTCCCTGCCTGATGCTGTCTGTGAGCACTGAGATTGCAATCACCACTGCGAGCAGAGCGTTTTGCCATAGGTAATCCTGCAGATAACAAGAATAAACATTTATAAGATCAAACTCTCCAGCTCAAGCACGGAAGACCCAGCACCTTTGGGTAGACGGCGATTTTGTGGCGGCGATCAACAGGCATTAAGTTATTGGTTATAGCTGCACTCCCTCATCTGATCCTCACTCGAAGAGTTAGCCAGGCAGTGCTTCAGATAAAGACTGTGAAATTTGATCACTGGAACTAAAATGGATGGCTTAGCTGCCTAATCTCCTCCATCCCGTTATCATCAGCTCCCAATCCCCTCCCCACACCATCTCCAAAATTGGGAAATAGCCCCAGACTTATGGGAATATGCTGCTGGGTTAAAGCAAACACTCCTCACAGACGGTGTGGCCCCAACCACAGCCACAGGCGGACCTGGTGGGAGCCCCAAAGAGGGAACTTTAACTTTTGGGGAGATTATGGCATGTCTGTCTGTGGGATCAGCTTGTTAAAGTCGATAACTGACTGTCTTGATAGCAAAAGCATCCGAAAACATCTGCTAATATATTGCTAACTTGTATAACCTGCCTTTATCCCAGCAAATTGCCTCTGAAGGCTAAATCCTTGCAGATGAGGAAGAAGTTTAGCTGAGCCAGGAGAATGAGACCTCTCTGATCACCCATCAGTGCAGCCCAAATAGAGCAGAGCAGAGCTTTGACTCCTCTCCTGCCATGGGAATCAGGCTGGGTTTGGGGTTTGGGGTTTGGTTTGCTTTCCCCCCAAAGAGACTATGTCTCCACGAACGCAAATGAAGTGAATTCATTCTGCAGGATTGGTTATTGATCCCTTCCCTGTGGATACACTCGAGGGGAGAAGCAAGCCCAGATGTGTTTCCTTTCTGCTGGGTTTCTCTTCACCAGAGGGGACTCTGTACCCACAGCCTGGTGCGCTCCTGCTGCTCCCAGAGCAAACTTCCCAGGCTGGAAAGGCACACGGGATTGTTGCCTGGATGTCATTAATGGAACTTCCTCTACCAGAATCACTTAAGGTGAACAAAAAAATAACAAGTTCACTACTGACATCGCACCCCTTTGTCATCCACAGACCTTACTGAGCTTCACGAAGGGGAAAATTATCCACATTTTCTTAATGACAACAGTAAAGTACAACTAAAATCCTAATTTAATATGAGGTGTTTATTCCATACTGCAGGAGCACACAAGCACATAATATCCCAGATTTCAAATGTATTAGGTGCTGAAAATATTTTTAGGGGGGAAAAAAAGTGCTTTCTTTTTCAAAGTCCTTCAATCTCTTTGTGAGAAGAGGTAAAAAAGTGGGACAGAAAGCAAATGGATTGGGTTAATAACCTGAACCCCTGGAATTCCAGCAGTAGAGGTTTATGATCAGATTTTAGCTGGACAACTTCTTGGGCATGTTGATAAAGCATCCCCATCTCCTTTTGTACTAACACAGTTCCAGAAGATATGAGCTGGGATTATCTAATTAAGGCAGCTGGGATTATCTGTAATGTTATTTGTGGGGTTTTGCCAGTTTGCCAGTGGTCTGTCAGCTCGGAGCTCCTGCTGCCTGGGGACAATGTCTGTGCTCTGGGCAAGAGGGGAAATCTCCCAACTGCAGCTGGAATACTGTAGTGGGACTGGGGACTTGGCTTTGGTCTTCACAGTGTGGCATCAGGATTGCTGAAAGTAAGGAAGGGATGGCCTAATTTAATATGTTATCATTATACCTTATCTATTTACTCTATCTCATTTCAAATCGAGTGTCTTCTATCCAAAAAGAGCCTTTCGGAGCCTGCACTCCCCATCCCCCTTACCCAGCCAAGGACATGCTTAAAACTTAAGGGCAAATGTTCCATAAAACACTGCCCAACCCTTTGCAAATTCCCTGCATAACTCTCACATGCATCCTCTAACTTTAGTCCATCCCTACTCCAAAGTTGTAATTTGCCCTCCAGTCCTTTTCTTTCTCTCTCTCTCTCTCTCTTTTACAATCTCCGAGATGGCAATTAGCCCAAGAGATGCACTTAGAGCTTCGCTTCAATTACAGATCCCTCCTCTCAAGCGCTGCTCGATGCTGATTTAAACGTCATTTTGCACGAAGCATCAGTCTGAATTCTTTAATTGTTGCCTCCTTATCGAAGATCTGGCTCAGGCTTTCCACCCATGGGTATGGTAATCATATTCCCAAAGGCGAGCTGGGACCAGGTTTTGTAAAAGAAAATCCCTTGGGGAAGAATCCCTGAAGCTAAAAAAAAAAAATAGCAGTATTAGGGCGGACCATTAATGCAGCCCTTTTCCCTCCACAGAGCTGGCAGAGCTTCCCAGAGAGGAGTAAACGTTGTCATCGGCATTTTAGAGGTGATGAGCTGAGGCAAGGAGCAGAAAGTTCCATCTGACAGACCTGGACAAAGGCAGGGCTGACACGGAGCCGCGGAGGTTTGGAGCACTTGATGCTTGAGCCATTATTCCCTGTTGTTCCTGGTGATGACAGAAAGGGGGGATACAGCTGAGCTGCAAGGGCCAGCTCGGCCTCCCCTGCTCTGCGCGTCCGTCGGGTTTGTGGATTTGTCTGAAATCCATGCAGGGGATGTCCTGGGTGAAATGTTTCTCCTGCTGTGAACCTCAGCTCTTCTGCCTTCAGTTTAACTCTGTCAGTACATCCCAACCTCCCTTTGCCTCCCACACAGGACAGATTCAAACGAGCTGGGAGGGAAACATCAGGCTGAGCTACCAGGTACCGAGGTACCAAACGCTCTGGAGCAGCCACCGGCAGAAGCAGCACAAGATGCCGTGGGGAATTTGCAGGAAGCAGTGCCTGTCCCCGTGCCAGCAGCCCTGCCTGGGAAAGGGCGCTGGGCCTGATGGCTGCAGAGACACAAAACCGAATATGGCACTTTCCTACCCCTCAGACTCCGAATTCCTGCTGCTGCACATTAAGCATCCCCCTCGTGAAGTCAAAGTAGCTCATAAAAGTGTGAAGCAAAAAGTCCAAACTTACACGGGGACTGTTCAATTTTCTCTGTGTGGCCATAATGAGGTTATTTATGGTACATGCAGGAAAGATTAAAGGTTTTCATAATAAAGGAAAGCGAGAGCTCAAGAACTGGGTGCCTCCTAACAGCACTGACTCTCAAGACAGGATAAATCACCCGAGCAACCATTAAAACTTCAAGAAGATTGCTTGTAAACCTCCAAGCAATGCCAATAAAGCATATTCCTTGCCACAGAGCAGCGCAGACGGTGGAGCTCAGCAGTTTTCAGAGCTCGGGGCTCCTCACAGTTCAACCCTCCCGTCTTTTCCCTCACAGGGCACAGTGCCAATGAACCACTATGGAATCGATGGGATCTTTAAATGTGGGATCACCGGGACAGCAGGCTCGGGAGGAGAGAACTTCCCAGGCAGAGCCCATCTCAGAGCTGGGCTCCATCTCTGCCCTTGACAGCTCCGGGCCGTTTTCCATTGTGCAGCTTCTTGGGGGTCTCCCACCATAACACAGTCTCAGAGACACACTTTTATGGGCTTCAGGAAGTTAGGAAAATATTCCAAGGCCCTTCAAGGTTCTGGTTCATTTGCATTTTAAAAAGTCAAGTCTGCCCATTCCTCCCACTCTGAAAGACCAAGTGAAAAGTGCAATAAATCACAGCTCAAGCTTGTGTGTGGCACAGCATCAGCCAGGGATCCTCCCCTGAGTCCTACACCAGAGAAAAGCCCCAAACCAAAGGTTTTATATTGTTTCTCCTCATCTTTCTGTTATTTGGCTGGGTTTTGTTCAGTTGTTTTGTTTTGTGTTGTTTTCTTCTTCCCTCTTTCTATTTCAGGAAAACCCAACCCGGATTTTGAGATGTGACTTGCTCAGGCTGTACAGAGGTAAGGCCTGAGGAAAGTGATGTAGGAGTCAACCTGGGCCAGCACTGGCCTAAGAATAGCTCCCAGAAATGGATCATGCCTGGTCCCAATTCTGCACGAGGATTTCTCTCATGTTTCATTTCCTTAGAAGGTACCAGATCCAATTTTCGTGTTAAGTCTCAAGCTTGATTTAAGAGAGAGGAGTAAATTTATGAAGAGCCTTAATTCTGCAGACTGCAGGCTGTCCAAGGGGTGTTCCATGATTTTCTGGGGAATTCTGGTAAGGGACTCGACTCCCACAAGAACAGCTTGACTCTTACTGGGGGATTTCTGGACTTGTTACACAATAAATCACAATTCTTATAAGAAAGATAAGGAAACACTACCAGTACTCAAACCATGGATATTTAAGCGGTTGTTCAGATTCTGGGAAACACTTTTTTCCAGACACTATAAGAAAGTCTTCCTGGAACAGGAATGAGGTAAATCTCCCATAAATACATTACCACTGGTCACTTGTGTAAATCAATGGGAGTATGAGAATGGCAATCAGTGCTTTGTCAATCTGGTTTTTTCATGGAGTAATTCTAAAGTTGTGCAGGAGGAATTGTCTTATCCAGTTCAAATCCATGGATGTCTTTGGGCAATGACTTTGGTGCAAACTGGGATTTAACAGCAGGGGAGAGGGATCCAAAGCTCCTGTCCATACAAACCAGGCTGTCACAGTGTCCAAAGCCACCTTCAGATACCTCAGTCACCACTGGCTGCCTGCAGACCTGGCTCTAAATTAATAACTATTCAAGTTCCCTGAATGAAGGAAAATTTAGAGGAGCTAGAAAAACACCTCTAAAAATCAGATGATGACACCAACAAGCCAAAATCCTGCATCTTACTGGGGAAAATATATTAAGAAATATCAGTGCCAGAACTCTCACTGGTGCCTTGGGTACCAGCTCCAGCACTCAGACACGAGCACTGGGATGGGACCCCGGGGTGCTGAGGGCCATGGAGGTCACTGGGAATTTGCTTCCCAAGCAGCTAGAGCCAAGTGGGAGCACAGTGGTGGTGAGGAAGGGGGGAGTGGTATCTGGGAAACCCCAGCAAACCCCACCGTGGTGCCCCTCCATGGCTTGCACTGCTCCAGGAAACTCGAGTCCAACACTTGGCATCTGAGTGGGGAGAGCGTTTCCTGTCTGGAGACACCGAATTGTGTTCCATGTATGGCCAGAGTGTGCTTTCTTTGTCTGTGGGAAGGTCAAAAGCACTAAAGCATCAGACCTGCAGTCAGACCAGAGCAGGAGAAGTGAATTGGGAGTATAAAAACTGTGGCTAATGTGAGGCAAGTCCATGAAAATCTCATTCCTATTTATTTCTGCTCCCTTACCCCCCAGATATTTGTGTGCTGCCAGCACAGCGCCAGTATCTGATTTTTTTTTTAATAAATGCCCTCCTGAATTAACCATCCAGAATCCTCCCAGAAACGCCCATGAGATTTGAAGTTAGCCTGGAAATCTTTCAAAGGACCCCAAAGATAACTGCATTGGGTCTTCTATTGCATTTCCATTTTATGGCATCTTTTTATATTCTGCAGTAGCCTTTTCTGAATAAAAATGAGACAGCCTCTTAAGAGGCCTTTTTATTATTTGCATTTGGCAAAAACAGCCTTAATGAGCTGTTAAGAGTCATTCCCCAGTCCTATTGTTGGCGATGCATGGGAGCCTGTAAAGTGCTGAAAAGCCAAAAGACAATTTATGATCCCTGATGCTATCCCTTCCTGAGACAATCCCACAGAAAGGAAGATATCTGGGGAGTAGGAAGTCCCATTATTTAAATGCCTGAGTAACTTTTACTGGAGTCATAACTGAGGAATTTGCTATTTTCATTTCAGAGCTGCTCCCACCCTGTGTTCCCCGGGAGAGCAGCGATGCCGCTGCCTGTGCTCCGCGCTCCTTGTGATGTGCAGCGCTAGAGAATAGGGAATGACTCAGGGGAAACTCCCCATTCATTCCCGGGATGGAATAAATAGCACCAAATTCCTACAGGCACCAATCAGCTTACGAAACTCCTGTTTTCTGCTTGCTGGATGGAGGCAGCGGGTCTGTGGCCAGCGCTGCTCACACCCACCCGCTCCACGGGATGTGGGAAGTGTAAACTAACTCGAATTTGCTGACACGTGGGACAGGAGGGGCTTTGAGTCCTGGGGAAAAGCCCCAAATAAAGGAGTTTCTGGAGGTGGTGCAGCGGAGGGGTGTGAGGTTCTGGGCATTGCTGTCCCGGTAAATGTCGGAGGTGTTTGCAGGGGCTGAGGGTGCTGAGGGGACAGTCACAGGTTTGTGACAGAGGCAGAGACCTTGGTGTTATCACTGACACCCAGACGGCTCGAGGAAAGAGCAAATACTGCACCTTTGTATCGTCCCCTACTGTAAATGACAAAATGACGGCTCTTCCCAGGCTCACGCGAATTGATCAGCTCAGGAACTCGCACACTGCCCACGGCTGAGGGCAGGATTGTCTCTGTCACAGGAATTAAGGGCTGCTCTGGCTGGCTGAGCAGAGATGACCCAATGAGGCCTTGCACCAGTGGGATTGTTCCTGTTTTGGGAGATGGAATCACTGCTACTCTTACTCAAAACAAGGAAGGTAATTAAAATAATGAAAGATTTAGAAGTCTCTCTCAAGATGTCATTTTTTTACACAGGAGATCTTCTCTTTTAACCAAACCAGACCATCTCCTCCGCTGTGACATTCCAATTCCTGCCCAGAGAATCCCAGCACAGCTCAGGTGTGCAATGAGCATCCTGTAGGGCCACCCAGCACCAGGCACTGGAGCACCTCTAAGAGGAGAGAAAAGTCCTTCAAATCCTGAATTAAAGCACCTGGGGAATGTGGATACAGTGACTGACCAAAAAAACCCCAACAACCAACCAACAAACGGCCCCAAATGCTCCAAGGGCCTCTGAAGAGAAACTCCCTGCTCGGATCCATAATCCCAGGATACCTCTGTGACACCCACCAGGTGCTGAGTGGGTGCCAGATAAAAAAGAGAGCAGAAGAACCCACAAGCTGTTTAAAAAAGCAGGTTTGTGGCCAGCTCCAAGCCCCCGATCTGAGCAGGAGGTGGCTCCTTGCCTGACACTGAAATGGGGAACATGAATGGGAAGTTTGGTGACTTTGGGGTGCAGCACCACCCCCCAGCCTGGCACAGGGGGACTCATGCCTCCCCTTCCCTTGGTCCTGTAAGGGTGCTGGAGATCTCCAGTGGAGATGGAGGGAGCAACCCCTGATTTTGGGCACCACTCTGGTACCAACAGTCCTGGGCAGTGAGAATTCAGGCCGTTGTTACACTTGGCTTCTCAGCTGGTTTCAAAGGGCACGCCCTGGGCTTTATTTGGAGTTAACTGTATAATTTACAGAGCTATTTTTCACTGAATAATCAAATGTGTAACTTGATTCTCTTCCTATTATTGTTACTGTAGTAGTCACCTATGTTGTGCTGTAACAGAATAGTGTCCAAAAATAAAGAGCTCAGTCTCAGAATACCAGCACAGGTTCTACTCTTTAGCTCTGCCTCCCAGGAAGTTTGATAAAGGATCTGATCCCGCAGTGATTTTTTCCACTGATCTCTAATTTTTCAGTTTAGGTTTGATTTTTTTTAAATTCCCCTGAAATATCAGGGTCTGACTGTGACCTCGCATCCCGGAACAAGCTGAGTGACTTTAGATTATTCCTTCCTGCACGAACAGCAGCCGAGCTGCTGCACAGTTTTGTCCTCCAGTGGGGAACTCTGCTTTGCTGTTTAGTTCCAGCCCCAGCCCTTTGTGTGGAATGCAATCATCAGCAATTACCCATGTGCCCAGCATTTTGTCACAGCTCCTTAGGGCTCACACAGGGAACGCTCCCACGTGGAGCTGGTGGAAGTGGTTGTGAGAAGGGTGACAATAAAGTGATGCAAGCCCACAGCAGCTGGATTCTTGGCACTTCACTTGGCTTCTGATCCTTTAAAATGTTCTCTCCTTCGGGAATTTTGTTTGCATGAAAACACAGCACAATAATTTGACGACTGCTCAGCCTCACGATGTGCAGAGAAACAAAGCAGCTTAGCAGTGAACTAAGCAACCGGTTATATTTAATTCTTTTTTTTCTGAAATCACACCTCTTTCACTTTCTTTCCTCTGCTGTGACTTACAAAGGTGACTTACAGTGCAGCCGGGTTATGCAGTAAAACGAGGAACTCAGAGCTGGGAAAAGAAAAGGATTATTCTTCTGTTAACTCGGGGAACAAAGCTTCCCAATAAATGTCGTGTTCTGCCGTGCACCGAGCGCTTTTGTGCAGTTCATAGCACAAATCATACTGCTCCCAGTGCTCATCCCCAGCAGTATTCTTTAATGCTTAACTCGGTGACCTCACAAAAATAATTGGTGTGAAGCAAATTTACTCAGCCCTCCGCCTTTATTTGCAGGCTGAATGGCTGGGAGAATTGTGAGCGTTGTTTATGGAAATGGAGAGGGGGAAAGGGAACGGGACGTTTGTCCTCAACTGAAGACGGGGCCCGCACAGAAGGGAGGCGGGGGCTTAGCACGGTGTCCCTGCCTGCGGTGGGGACACCTCATGGGAGATGCTGCTCCACCAACGCAGCTGCAAACCCAGGGCAGGGGCTGCAAACCCAGCCCAGGGACTGCAAACCCAGGGCAGGGGCTGCAAACCCAGTGCAGGGGCTGCAAACCCAGGGCAGGGACTGCAAACCCAGCCCAGGGACTGCAAACCCAGTGCAGGGACTGCAAACCCAGGGCAGGGGCTGCAAACCCAGGGCAGGGGCTGCAAACCCAGCCCAGGGACTGCAAACCCAGCACAGGGACTGCAAACCAGTGCAGGGACTGCAAATCCAGTGCAGGGACTGCAAACCCAGTGCAGGGGCTGCAAACCCAGCCCAGGGACTGCAAACCCAGCCCAGGGACTGCAAACCCAGCCCAGGGACTGCAAACCAGCCTGGCTGCTGCCACTTCAAACAGTGAACTGCACTCCCAGCGCTGTTCTCAAGTTTAAATTTCAGCTCTAACTTTGACTAATTATTATCCCCCAGATGAGAGCCGTAATGGTTTATGAGCAGCTTCACAAGTGGATGGATCAGCCCGGTTCTCCCTTTTCTGTAGAAAAAGTCCTGTTGGAAACTCTGGGGGCTCTTGGCATCACCCGGGGTCCGATGCCAGGCTCCAGCCCGGCCCAGCAGAGGCTCCCAGTGCCCACCCCAGGCCGGGCAGCTCCTCGGGAGGTCGGCAGAGCAGGGTGCGGAGCAGCAGACCCCGCTCATTGGGCCGCCCATATATTTATAGGCACAGAGGTGTAAATTCCCCGCGGAGGGAAAGCCCCAAGCGCTCGGTCTGAAGCGGGGTGAGGGACGGAACAGAACAGAACCGCGGTGCTCGACGTGCATGTGATAGCAGCGGGGCACAAAAGCCGCTTACGGAACAGCTTGCGGAGATTAGCCGACAAGAACCGAGCCATTCTTCCCAGGAGCTGTTATTAGCATATTTTTCATCAATACTATACTTAACAGCTACTACATAGCAGGAAGTGGTATTTAACCTCTTGTTCCAATGTAACGAGATTACTTTGGGTGGTTATGCTACGTTCCGTTCATAAAGCCCCTCCTGTGCCCAGTTAATTCGATTCACTGGTCGCCAGCATGAGCTGGGAGCAAATGCACCCAAGGGTATTCGGAATATTGAAATTTTAAGCCCGGTTTGTCTTTAGGGCTGCACTGAGAGCGATGTAAAGCTCGCTGCTGACAGATAAGGGGTGTCATTAGGATATTCTGCCAGCTTCTGATGAACACGGGGGTTAAACCACCTGAATGCCCAGCGTTTAAAGGAAAGCTCATTCTCGAAGCTAAAGTCCTTTGAAATAAATGAACATCACCTGACTTTTTGAGGCACAACCAGGCGAAACTACATTTTCCTTTATTTGGATGTAAAGCTCCGAGACAGAGTGGCTCTGCAGCTGTAAAACTTTTGCCTTTCAGTGAATTCAGGCTGGATTTGGAAAACGACAGTAGAGTTTAAAATAAAACTATAACGCAGGTGAGCCTTATGAGATATTGTATTTCTAGTTTAGACAATTCCCTGGTCCTAATAGTTTTCTTTTCTTTTTTTCCTAAAGAGTTTGTGGATTGCAAGAAGGGTACCACGAATGTTTTTGTTATTTGAAGGCTGCAGCATTAATTAATAAAAAATAATATGAAAGATAAAAAACTTGCAACAGCTGAATTTAGTTCAGCAGAGAGTTACAGCAGCATCTCCCTCCTGTAGAAACTGGTTCGTTCTTCTACAAAAAATCTTGCAAAATAATTAAAGTAGCCTCCTTTTCCACCTTCTGTAAAAACAGGGGTTTACTTCTGTGCAAAAGAAAGGCGTAAATAAAGAAACTAATTAAATTCAGCCATTTAACTCAACAATGCAACTGTTTTGCTGCTTGGCTGTAGTGTTACATGCAGCAGATTTTGTGCAGCAGCACAAGAGAGACACTTTGGATTTTTTCCCCTCCCCTTCCACCCACCTTCCTAAGACTGATCAGCACAGCCCTGACCCTCTGCATTGTTTTAAAGCCAAAGAAAAATCTCTGAGTGAACAGTGACAATGAGTTTTCATGGCCAAGATTAAAATTAACAAATTAGGAAAAATTCGAGATGGGATTTTTCCCCCCTCTATGCTGCTGCTTCAGAAAAAGTCTTTAAACCCTTTTGTTTGTGCATCTCCAGGCTGCAAAGCTAATTTAAAGGGGCACTGCCAAGGTTAGCAAGCTCAGAATTTGATTTGGCTGGCTGTGTGTGCTCCCTAATAACTGCTTGGAAAGTCTGCATAGTTCTACATCTTTTTATCTTGAGGAGGAGGGAAAAAAGATATTCCTCCAAGGCAATCCATCAAAGCTGAGGGTCTGACTGCACAGGCAATCCTGCAAAATCTGCCCAGTGTTTGTACATAATAGAGGAAAAACATTTTTGAACGAAAAACAACTTCCTTTGTAAGGTTCCCAAAGGAATGAGCTTAGTTAGGACAGGAGCAGAAGGTGATGTAGGAGGAGGAGGATTCTGTAAGTGCTGTGCAACTGGGAGAGAACTGGAACGTGAAAACCAAACCAACACTGCAAGTGTTTGTCAGTGGATGTGGGGACACTTTTTGTTATTCAAATAACTTCTAAAAAGCAGCCTCAAAGTTATTTTCTTCGTTTTGCTCTGAAGACATCACGTATTTACTCATGACTTGGAGTTACAGCCAAATCCCATGGAATTATTCCTGCAAAACACAGAGCGTGGAGTGCCTGGGCTGGATTTTCCGTGTTCCTTACAGCTGCTGGTGGATTTTCCTCAGGAATTCTGGTGTGTGAAGGTCTGGGCTGGCTCCAGCACAATCCACCACCGCTTCCTCCTGGAGTGTGTTCAGGTGAGCTGCGGTTCCTGGTGGGAGCTGTCCAGCAAGGGCTGCACGGAGCAGCTTCTGCAGCAGCAGCAGCAGACCCAGGGATGCTCTGAGAGCCCCCAAAACGCTGCTTTGCTGCTTTGCACTTGGGAAAACCAGGAGCTGGGTGTTTTCATCTCCTGGGAATTGTGCAGAGCCGCACAATTAAACTCAAGACCACACCACAGCACATCTGCTCCACCCACTGTGTGAAAAGGAGGGAAAACCAAATACGAGGAATCCATTTCTTTCGCTGTCATTCAGCAAAGGATGAACTCATGTACCAAAATTTAAATAATTTCAATGCACACATTCTTCTGGGATTACTGAAATGCTTCCAGTTGGGTACAAGCATAAGCAGTTTGTTAAATCAGGACCTAATATGGCACCTTCTGCTCACATAAATTACACTTTAAAGCCCATTTCAGAGAGTTGTAGTAAAATAAATCTTTATCTTAGTACTAATAAAAACCAATATTATCGGTGCCTTTCCAGTAGCAATTCATTGAAAGAGAAATGCTGTACAATCACAGCTGACCTTGCTTCTTGATCAACCTGGTAATTAATAGGAATAGAGAAAAAGCCCTGTATTTCAAGAGTGCTGATCAGGCAGCAAAGGCACTCCAAACATCTGAAGAAAAAACAGTTTGTTAATTGCTGTCTAGACAGTTTATTGCTGCAATAAGATCAAAACACAGAATACTGAGGTTTGTGGTATGAATCATGCAGACTAAACAATTGTTTTATTGCATTTACAGAGCACTTGATTTATAATGCAGTCAGCTCGGCAATAAAATTCCTCCATTGTATATCCTGAATAATTTCACCTCGTTTCACATCTCCCTGCTTTAATTCTATATTGAGATGTTTTGAAAATGTCTGGATGGAGAGGGGATTACTGCCATGTGGATATAAAGTTACTTATCTCGGGTCTCTGCGGTGTCTTCAGGCGTCCCGTGCTCATCCAGCACTCCCTGGGTCAGCTGTGGGATTGGGGATACACTGAGCAGATTTATTGGGCTGCAGCCCCGGTGAGGGCACTGCAGGGAAGGTCGGGCTGGCCCACGGCAGGAGGTTCCATCCCTCTCCACCTTCAGCCAAAAGGGATCAATCAGGCAAGTGGCTTTTCCCCTTTTTTTTTAAACGTTATTGCTCTGCTAAACTTTTTTTTTTTTTACTAAGAAGGAAGATTTATCTGTCTGGTTCTGTGGGTATCTCTGGGGTGAAGGGGAGCTTTTTTGGAAGCCAAGGAATTTTGGGGATGACGGAAACTCCTGTTTATTGAGGGCTGAGCTGGACTAGGGGGACAATTGCATGAACTGAGGCTGTGCAAAGGGCCAGCTTTCCCTGGGAGCATCACATGATGTCACCTGTGTTTGGGATAAGGCATCTCTGTATTATTTTCATTTCCTAGTTTTGACAGATTACAATCATCCCAATATCCCTGAAGACCAAAGAAATAACAGATGAAATTATAGCTCTGGAGCAAAATCAAACCAGAGACCTAAACCTGGAGTATCCCAGTTCGACGAAAGCCGGGCTGCTGTTCTCCCCACATGGAGGGGACAGTGTCTGTCTCATGGCTGGTCCTGCAGGTCTGTGCTCCTGGACAGCAGGAGTCTCGGACGAGGAAGCTGATGCACTTCTTATAAAGCCCCAGAGGTTCTTGGAGACCCAAACTCACACTCCCAACCCAGTGAAGAAGAGAAGGACGCTCAGGTAAATATTATGTTCCCTGGAATCCCCCTCCCAGAATCTCTTCTTTCTCCTCCAAAATCCAGAGACACAAACCTGAGCAGAGGATGACAAAGTGCCTTCTGAAAGAGCTGCTTTATTTCAAAAAGTAGTAACAATCCCAGACAAAATCAGATCCTAAACCCAGCATGCCAGGGCAGGGCTCTGCAGGCAAGCAGGCTTCCAGCAGCACAGATCGATGCCTTGTGACCAGAGGGATGCTGGAAAGAGAACCTGAGACCTAAACAGAATTCAGCAATCCTGCCAGCAATCCAGGAACTGGCTTGGGAGGCAGACCTAGAGATTTTCATTAATAGAATTGTAAAGTGAATCCATAACATCGATGTCCATAATGCAGAACTGTAGTTTTACCGTTTTGAATGCCCAGAGAAATAATTTGGTTACTTTCTAACAAGAGTGAGGATCTGTTGCTGCCTGAGAGGATTTGACACTAAATTTGGTGATAAAAATAGCAGCCAAATACTCTATTTAGAGTCCAACTTCTACGCAGGTGGAGTAAATACTTCTAGAAAGGGAGGTGTGGTTTTGTGTGTCAGGACACCACATTGCTCCAGCAGCCACAGATTTTTGGTACAAATTCAGGCAATTTCCTGCTCAGGGTGTGCAGTGGCTGATGTGCAGCAGGATGTCAGTCACCAGCATGGCACCATCCCTGCCTGTGTGGGTGCCCAGGACGCTCCAGAGTCCCCCCAGAGGACCTGGATCAGCTCCTGCCCACCCCACTACGAAAGGCCAGAAAGCTCTGACAAGAGCCAGGCTGTTCTTGTGAAGAATTTTAGGAGAAAAATTTGTTTTGCCGACTTTTCAGCCTAATTTTGATGTACTGCTCCCTGATGGCCTTGAGTTGTTGTTGTTATTCCAGAGAACAGCTCAGAGTGCGAACCCAGGCAGGAGGGTGGCACAGACGATGTGTCCTCTGCCCCAAAGCTGTCCTGGGGACAACACAGCAGAGGAATTTATGGTGGGGAAAGAGAGTGAGGGAAGGATTCTGTCTGGGGAAAGGCACCAAAATGTTGTAGAGACCGTCAGCAACAAATGTGGGTGCTGGAAGGCGTCACAGAGAGCCCCGGGGTGTGACAGGTAGGGTGTGACAGGCAGGGTGTGACAGCCCCTGCCCCTCTGGCAGGGCACCCTCTCCCCCCTCGGCCCGGCACAGGCTGCTCCAAGCTCAGGGACTGGGGGCAATCAGCCCTCGGTGCTTTCTTTTACGTGGCTTTAAACGCCGTGAGAAGCATTTCTGTCGTTTATTGCTGCTCAATAAAGTTTTATCTTGTGGAAGCCATGATTTATTTACTCCATCTCGCAGAGCAGACGCGTGCTCTCTCCCACATCAGCACCCCTTTACCAGATTCATAAAACGTGTTAACAATTCATTTAAAATCCATGCGCGAGCCAGCGCTGCAGCAGGTGGCGCAGGGCAGCACGTGCCCCGACGTGTGGCACACGCTCTGGGGGTGCTCGGAGCGTTTCTGAGCCCCCCACTCAGCTCTGCGACTGCTCCCCTGTCCAGCCAGTCTAACAACATCTTCCCGTGTCCCACTTATCGCCCGGCTTTTGCTGATTTTCCTCCTCGGCTACCAGGAAAACCCAGACTGTGAGAGTGGTAGGTTTGGAGGGTGGCTGGTCAAGAGTTTATCTGCAGCCTTTCGGTTTCTGCACTCCCTGTTTAGCAGGGCTTTCTCCTGCCTGGGAGGCAGCTTTTTGCTGCTCTGTGTGCGGGTTAGGAGCAGAAAGGTGAGGTGACAATCAAAAGGAGGTTTTTTATCCCTCTGTGCCCCCGAGGGAAAATCATCTTAGCCTGTAGCTCTTCCAGCAGTCCTTCTGAAAGGTGTGGCTTCAGTGGCCTTTTACTGGTGGCTGTGGAATATCTCTGGCTATTCCCTTTCCCTGTGTTTTTGGGGGTTTCTGCCCTGTGGCTGCTCACAGCTCTGCTGTTTCCATTTCCCAGCACCAAAGGACCCTGGCTCTGAACCTGACCCAGGAACATCCCACCCCAGGCTCCTCTCAGCGAGGCACCCCACTTTGAACCTTGGCCTGGCAAAGAAGACCTATGGGAACAGGACCTCAGGCTGGCTTCCTAATCCTCTGGTATCTCATGGCATTTGCATGATTCCCAGCCCAAGGAGATGTGAGGGATCTGGGATATCGCTGCAGTTTGCTTGCTCCCTTCTATCCCAGTTCCAGCTGGGAAAGACAGCCTGGTGTTTGTGAATGCCAGGGGGGAAACTACTGGCAATTTTGTGCTGCCCCAAATAGGAACACTGAAATTTTGGGGTGTGGACAGGTCCCAGGCGTGTGCTCCAGGCACCAACTGTCCTTCAGAAGAGCACCCAGCCGGGCGTGCATTCCTCACCACGTTGCTACACACGTTTGTGCAATATTTGGCTTATTTGTGCGACATAATTAATGAAACATGTCTCATTGGCACCAGCATCCCTAGGGACCTGAAAGCAAATGGGGGCCTTTGAAGCCTGAAAGGGTCTTAAAAGCAGAAAATATTTACCCAAGTTTATTAAACCAAGCTTTACTGGTGATAAATCAGCAGCCTGTAGACAGGCCCTTATCTTGGAAAGCTGGCACGGACCTATCCGAAAAATACAGCAGCGATTTACAGTGCCCACAGCTGCTTTCAGCCCCTCATTCACAGGCTGCTGGTGGCACTTGGCTACCAAAAGCCCCAAGTTGGGGGGTGAGATGCTTCCTGAGGCAGCTCCTCTGCAGGACACAGCCACGAGCCAGAGGACTCCTGTCCCTGCGCAGCTCTCAGGGATCCCTGGAAGATGCCAAGCCTCACAACCCCTCGTGGCACTCCTTTCCCACAGCCACCGACCCATGACTGGATCCCTGTAAAAAAGTATTTCAAAGACATCGACCCCGAGCCCCAGGAACTGAGCTGGGGGTGGCTGCTAATGCCCACTGTGCCCCTCCATCCGCAGCTCAGGCTATGCGACCTCACTGGGCTCTTTCAGACCCACAAACCACTGGGGGGGTGTTTGCGGGTTTGCACATCCCTCACACTGCCCCATTGTATGGTAAATTATATTGGAGCCTCTCCCGAGCTGCGGAACAAAAGCCCATTGTTAGAGGGTGTCACACACCCCACGTGCTCTGCCCAGGACCTACACTTGGAGCATCAAAGTGGAGTGAGTTCACATGAGAACTGTTCTCTACTATTTCTCTTTGGGTTTTTAATGGCATTTGTGCAGGTGCACAGCTTTAAAATGGGCTTTTCCCTCAGTCCACAGAGTTAGTCCAAATTTCAGCTGGAGCAAGAGCTGCTCACAGCAATCTGAAGTTTGATTTTTAACAGTGATCTCCAAATTTTGTGTTGCATCACCGGGTATTGCTGTTATGTTTAATAATGGTGTGTTTGAGTATCTTTCTATTAAATAGGTTTTCTAGGTGGGGGACAGGTTGTGCAGTCCAGCCAGTGCTAAATCAAGCCCAAGTCAGCTGAGGATGTGTGGTGTAAATAAGTTCATCTTCTCAGTGCAAATGCTGTCTTAGTCCATAAACAATTATATTTAATTGCAGTATCAAGCCTTATGTGCCAGGAAGTACAATCCTCATCCCGATAACTGCTCAAAAGGCCCAAAACCTCTGGATTGTGGCCATGGCTTCATGGCAGCAAGAGCTCAGAGCATTCTTGCCCCACCACACCTTTCCCAGTCTCCATCCCTTGATTTTGTTTGTGTTTTTGAGCTGGATCAGTTCCCTGGACTGGGAGACAGATTTCAGAACAAGGTGGAAGGACTGTGGTGCAGCGTGGAGGGAATCCTGGGTTCTTGGAAACCACAGTTGTGCCCGAACCCAGGGTAACAGGAACCTGCAGCTAAGGCTGGTTACGGCCCCAACCTGCAGCTGATGTCTGTTCCCACGGGAGAATCCCTTCCCAGCAGGGCTGTGCAAGGAGCTGATACTCTGTCTTCCTAATTCCTGGGGGGCTGAGGCTTATTTGTACATCAAACAAGGCCCAGTTGGAGTCTACCACGCAGAACTGTTCCCCTAATACAACTCAGCTGCGTGTGTATTCCATTGCAAAGAAAATACAGCCCGGGCTTGCACCAGGTTCCCTCATCAGAGGCCACCACATCAGTGCTGAGTGCTCATTTGACTTCTGTGTGTTAGAAGAGGTGCACTGGGCGGGATTCTGAATAAATGCAAATTTATTCAGAATCATCTGAAGTATCTGGAGTTCCAGGCACAGGCGGGATCTGAGTCAAGCCACTTGCCCTAGTTTCTCTCACCCAAACACTAACCCTCTATAAATCATTAATTTCCAGACTGTTTATTATCCAGGGGAAGTAACAAAACAGGAGTATCACATAACACATCCTAAGAATGCCTTGTTCATTTTAAGAGCAAATAAAACTAAATAGCACCAAGTTGTTACTGATGCAGCCTACGAGGCCGGGCAGAACACAAAAAGGGGCCTAAATCAGACAGAGGCCACAAAATAAACAGGGGAATGGGCAAAGAAAGAAGGGGAAAAAAGCGTTTGGACAAGAGTGAGCACACGTAGGCATCTTCACATAGATATTCTTTGTTTGCTGTCACAGGGAAATTGCCTCTGCTCGTTCCGTGGTGGGGCTTTCGGAGCAGGAATGGTTTCCACAGCTGCTGCTGCCCTCAGCCTCCTTTCTCACAGGAATAATTTAACACCTATCCCCAGGCAGAGAACAGAGCAGAGCCCCCGTTTCAGAAAATAATCATCACAATTAATTACTCCGTCAAGAAAGCAAACTTCGGGGTGTTTGGTCAGCAGGGCCCTTCTCTAATGGGTTTGTCATGTGTCACCAGGAGCTGCCTGTGGCGGGGCAGGGACATTAATTCCCAGCTGAAGATGAGGAGGAGCAGAGTGGTGTTTATCTGAGCCAGGGCTTCACTGAAGTTCACCTTCCTGAGCAGCTCCAGGGGTGCAGAGCAGACCCTGCCACAGCTCCAGCCCCCAGACGCTGCCGAGGCACAGGGATCCCCCTCGTCCCAAAACGTCACCCCAGAGGTGCAGGCAGGAACACGAAAGTTAGATAAATGAGGTGGGAATTCTAATTTATTTTGTGGCCTTTCAATGGGTAGTGCTGACAGCTGGGAAATGCAGAAATCCTGGCAGCTCTGCTAATACAGCACAGCCCGGCTCCGAGCTGCCTCGGTCCTGCTCAACCTCCCCAGCCTGACTTTTTGTCAATTTAGCTTAAATGCCTTCCAACTTTCCCTAGTAAAAAGTCCTGTTCTGGGCAATATTTCAGAGTTTATATTGAGCTGGCTGTTCTGCTGGTCACACTTGTCAGGAAAGGTATTGTGCTTCTGAAAGTGAAGTTAGCAATAATAATCCAGGCCTCACACGTTATTTTGCTCCATATGTTCTTTATTTTAATCTCTTGAGGTCCCAAAATACTATATATTTACAGCTGCCCTTTAAAGTTATTGTTAGTTACAAAATATTAGAAACATAGTTTCATCTATAAAATGTATAATTAAATTAATCTTTACCATGCTTTTCTTTACTTCACACAGGAAGTATTTTAGTCTGATGAATACCACGGACATATAATTAGTACTTTATAACATAAACTAGATTATAACTTACACTGTCCACCCTGGCTCCAAAAATCCTTGCAGATTTTAATTCAATTGCTGCCCTTTATCTGGATGAAAGCATTTGAATTCAATTATTGGTTTGATTATTCAGGGCGGATTTGTGCCTTTGTATGGGTTAGATGTGGTGGTAGTTTTAAACACAGGTTTAGTGGAAGTCTCAAATTAGGCACTTGCATCTATATTTAGGCAACTACCAGAGTTTAAATGCTGAACATCTGATTTTTCAAGCTGAGGTTTGCCTAAGTTGGGGTTTAATGGGAATCAAGGCTGCACGATGGAAGTAAGAGGAAATTAATTCCGAGGTGTGTCTGAATTCCGGTGGGAACTGGGCACCTGAAATGCCCAGACTCTTTTGAAAGCCCCCTCACGTGCCTAACTGTACCCTCAGTGCCTAAACCCCTTTCAAAATCCAGCAGGACACCTTGCAGAAGTTTTACCAGCAAACCCAATAAAATCTCCTCATCCTCTGATTTGCCCTTTCCACGCCTGAGAAACTTCCAGGTATTTTCAGCACCGAGACGCCCCCTGAGGTAGATCAGCCCTTTTGTGTTTTGGCTGAAGATGAGTTAGATGTGGTTGCAGCTTGAAGACGTTTTAACCAGGGGGTTGTGGATCAGCCAGGATCTCCTGTTTTGAGGTGTCTCTCACAGAGGCTGAGGCTGATCCCGAGGGTCCCGGGGCTCCGTGGGACAGAGCAGAGCCAGGCCATTTATCCTCCTCTTGCACAGCCAGGCCTGTGTTTATACCAGCTTGTTTAGCTTACCCCTAATGCACATCCTAGGGCCCACCTCCCATACACAGCCCGAGACATGTTTATGAAAATTCTTTATAAGCAAAATATTTTTCTTGCATTGAGCCAGCTCGGATACAGAACAGCCTCAGCACCACGGGCTGGTTCAACACCCTCCCTGTGCATCTTTCATTTGAGGATTCAGCCTTCAGCCCACCCACATCACCACAGCGAGACCCAAGGCCTGGAGCACGTGGCCAGCCTTGTGCTGGTTTTGCTAAGGTGTTTGCAAGCAGTCATTATTAGTCAGGAGATTAAACACCCCTCGGAGCTGCAAAGGTGAGTTGTCAGCCGGAGAAGAGCAGCTGGGATTTGGGTTTGGGTTTCATTCTTTAAATGTTTCTTCAGAGCAGGCTGTACAACCCTACCCAAAGCGTATTCCTGAGCTGTGGTCCTCCCCTGTCAGCTAATTGGGAAATCTGTTCCACCCAATGGGCTCCAGTCAATGGCAGCATTGAGCTGCCTCAGCATCAACACCTGCCTTGATCTTAAAGAGATCTTGGGCTTCTGCAGAGCCCACTGACTCCGTTTGTGGGTGCTCAGCACTTCTGAAAATCAGGCAAGAAGCTTTTAAAGATTAAACAATAGCCTGAATCAAGCAGGAAGTAAAATCATTTAAAATTTGCAGAGAGACACATAAAAAGGGGACGTGACATTCAAGAGATATTTTATTCTATTAGACAGCAAATTCATAGGAAATGCTTTCTTGGGGAAGTGATTTATTGAACTGTGGGACTCATGGCCACCCAGACAAGGATTTTAAACATTTCGTGCACAGACTGGACAAAAGAACTATCTTTGTTTAACTGGTGCTGCTAATGGCATTTCTGCAAAGCTTGTTTAACCTCGAGCTTCTGGGTCCAATCCATACTCCGATTTTCAGCTCAAGACAGAACCTGATGTGGTGGCTGATTATCTTGCTGGTCTTTGACACCATCTTCCCTGAGCATCAAACGATGTCCAGTATCAAAACTCATCACCAAATGCGACAGGCACCTTCCCCTCCTCCTGGTTAGTTATTTCTGTCCCCCACAGTCATTTCTGTTGTCCTAAAATCAAGGTTTGGTGCCCAGACCCTGCAGGAAAGGTGCAAATGTCCCTCAGAGAGATTCTGCCTCTAGAAGATGGAGGGGATGAGCTCTAAAGCCCAGCAGTAACCAGCAGCTCAGGTAAGTGTCCTTCCCTGGACGCTGGTTTGTACCCACACTCCGACTCCACACTCAGCTGATCCCACGTGCCCTAATTCCAGATTCATCAGGATTCAGGTGGGCACCACTGAACTGCTGCACTCAGCCTTCACCTGCATTATTTATGTCAATTCTTTCCCGAGGGGGAAAAAAAAAAAGAAGAAAAGAAAAAATATTTAACATGCTTTTTAAACTCATAAATATAATGAATCAAAGGCAATTTGGCAAATCTGTTTTATGGCTGCAGGCCCACTCTGGATCTGCCCACTTAGTTAAACTCAGTCTTGCTGAGGCATCTTTCTACCTTGAGGAATCTGTCACTGGGAGCCCATCGATCACGGGCACGTCCCGTCCTTCCCCAGCACCAGAACATTTCACTTTAGTCACCCATTCCCTCACTTCCTGCCCTCTATCTCCCTCAATGTTTCTTGTCCTTATTCTTCATACCCTTCCCAAGTTGTAGCTCCACAATCCATTTACCTGCTGTGATCATCAGACTAAAACCAGAAAGAGACTGGAGCTCAAATTCCCAGCAGGCTGAAATCTGATTTCCTGCCTGTTTTATTCACCTATCATTGATAGTATCTGGAAGACTGAATATGCACTGGGTTTGGATGAATAAATTCCACATAAGAGTGAGATAAATACACAATTTTCCCTCATAGGTATTCAGAGGGAAAAATCCCAATGAAACACACATACACACACTCACACTGCCAGGTATTAGTTTCAATTACCGCAAAAGCTCCAAAATTACCTTAAAGTCATCTGAGACTTTAATATATATAAATAAATGTATATATACACACACTGAGTTTATACATAAGTACTGGAAATATCTATATGCTGGAGATAAATATATATATTGGATATATATACTGGAAATGTTCTGTTTACTCTCTGAGGGTTTATGACCTTAGGATGAACCCCACCGAGACCCCACATTTTCAAGCTTTTTCTTTATTATCCCATATTTTAAGATTACTTGAGAGATCTGCAGAAGAAAGGCTTCCCTTACAAGCATTTGTTTCTCTAGGAACTTCAGTTCTAAATGAAACCTCAAATATCGTGGGAGCTGGAAACCCGAAACCAAACAGTTTGTATCAAGAAACTGCCTGATATGAACAGTGAGGGCTCTGAATAGTCTGCATTCATTTTCAGAACTGGCCATCAGCTGGCTCTGTAACAGTAGATCCCCAGAATTATGGAAGTTTGCAAAAACATCCCCTCGCACTGTGAATCAAAACCTTTTTTCCTCGGGTTTTTTTTGTGCACACTTCCATCATATTTCACAGATAGCATAACTGCATGTGAGGTTTGGTTTGCACGTGAGCTTTGGTTGCCAGAGTTCAAGGATCACCTGGACAACACTCTCAGGAGGGATGGTTGGGGTGTCTGTGCAGGGCCAGGAGTGGGACCCGATGGTCCTTGTGGGTCCCTTCCAACTCAGGGGATTCTGTGGTTCCATGAAACAAAATCAGTTTTTCTTGAATAAACGTTGAAAGCAGAAGGCAGCTGATGGGGCGCCGGCGTTACGGGGCTGGAGCCTCGGGTGCTCCCCATCAGCCACTGCCGAGGAGCACCCATCCCATCCCATCCCATCCCATCCCATCCCATCCCATCCCATCCCATCCCATCCCATCCCATCCCATCCCTCCCTCCAGAGCTCCAGCTCTGCTGGGGCACCAGCCGAGCTTTGGAGGAAGGGTCTGCGAGAAGATGCTGATTTCTGGCTGTGCAACAAGGGAAGAGCTGGACATCCCACTCCTCAGGGTTTAGTAAGACTGAAAAGGTGAATTTATGGATTCCTCTGCCCTCTCCCTCCTGTCTTGCAGTGGCATTCCCTGGCCAGGCTGGGAGCTGGTAAAGCAGCACCTTCAGGGTGCAAATCCACGGCAGGAGAGGCTGCAACACTCCCTCGGGACAAGAAACCCGGTGTTTGTGCCGTGACAGGATCAAGCCTGGCCTTGTTACACGAAATTACAAGGTCTTACTAAGTTCTGTATCTACACCAAGCCTTGTTTTGGTGTCACTGCTCACTCTGTAGGCACCTCAGGATTGGAAAAGCTGCTTAACCCTGGGGAACACCCTCAGTGCTTCCCTGCAAAGCAGGAGGAATGGGATTGTGAGAGTTATGCTCTGCTGTACAATCCGTGGTGAGGGAGGTAAACCCAGCCTAGCCCAGGAAATGCATCCCGGGGTACCCGCAGGATTCCTTGCAGGGCTGTTTGTCCGTGTGCATCTGCCCCGGGCTCCTCCAGCAGCATTCCTCGTGCTGGAGCAGCTCCATTCGCACGGGCAGGCTCTGCAGTGAGCCCGGCCAGGCCACGGGCAGCTCGGAGCTGCAGGGGCAAACCCTGCCTGCTCTGAGCTCAGCGTGCTCCGTGCACCGCCCTGCCCCTGCTGTTAAAAACAGAGCCAGGCAAAGCTGGAGGGAGAAATCCCCGTGGTTCAGATTTACACCGTGCAGCCAACAGACTTCCCCCCTTGTCCGGAAGAGTTACAAAATGCATTAATTGAGCTTCAGGGTGGCTGATAATTACGTAATTGTGGACTAATTTCCCCTTTCCTAGAGGTGAAGTTACATTGGTGGCAAAAAAAGACCTGCACAGTCTTTTCGAAAGCAGAAATGCTCCTGCACAAAGGAGAGCTGATCCTGGGTGGGCAGGTATGGGGCTGGTGGGCTCCAGCCCCGTGTGCAGGCTCCCCTCCTCCCTGGAAGGACCCACACGCACTTTTCGTGGCTGTGGGCTGAGGAAATGACCCAGCTGAGCCTGCAATTTTATTTTGGGGTGGGTTTTTTTTGTTTTAATTGGGTTATTTTTCAGCCAGTGCAGCATAAACAGAACAAAAGAGAGGTGGGAGCACAGGCTGGTTTAGCCATGATGCTGTTGGGTGCTGATACTCCAATGTCTCCCAGCTAAACCGGGAGGCTGTGGCTCTGCGGACTCAAACTCTGTCTAAAGCCCTCCTGGCACCATCCTCCCTCTCCCCGGCGCTGGCTGGAAGCAGGAATTGCGGCTCATCCCAACCTGTACCTTCACCTCAGGGCTCCTGGCTGGTTTGCCATGCTCGGGTTCAACAGCCCTGGGCACACCGAGGGCCCAGAATAAAGAGCAGGGGCAGACTGAGGGTGAGGGGTTGCTCGCCGGGTACTGGCAGCAGTGATTCCATTCCTGCCAGAGGCATCAGCACCCAAAATCCAGGCTCCTCAGCCTTGATTTCACCATTTCTCACTCTGCCTTCGGACAACGACTCTCTTCAGAGCCGGAGCCAGCAGCGGGTGTTCGCAGGGGGCTTGGAGGATGTTCCACCCCGAGCTCTTTCACTGCATCCCCTGCAGGGACCACCCTGCACCTCGATCGGCTCTTTCAGCCCCGGGCCATGACTTTGTGCTGCCTGCGACACGGCTCTAGGGGTGATAAATACCTGTACATTTCTTGGGATTACCTCAGCTGGGCTCTGGAAGCCCAAGTGCTCCCTAATCTTTTGCTTCCCGCCCCAAAAAAGTAAAAAAAAATTCCTCAGCCATTTCAAAACTTGTGGCTTCAGACTCCAATAACAACTTGAAAAGGTTTGTAGGAAACAAGTCTGCAAATGTATTTAGTGTATGGAAAATGATTTTCTGAAGAACATACAAGATGTTCTATTTCACCTAATTCTCTGTATTGATTTCTGTGGCATCATCTTCTTCCTTCCCTTTTTCATCTTTTAATGCATTTCTATTTCTTCCGAACACACAAACCCCCGTTTCTTTTACAAAACAGAACAAAGAAGTTTTCCTTCCCAATCAGTAATTTCGTTTTCTTTCGTAATTGTAAAAAGAAACTCCTGAAAAATCAATATATTGTTGCCAAGTCGTGCACAACCGGGAATGGAGCAAGCTCGGTAAATAAAGGAAATTGTGATTTTTTTTCCTCGCTTTGGTCACCCTTAAGTACACGCAAGGTGACTGCCAATCTCCTTGGCGCTTCCCACCCCAGCTATTCTCCCTTTCCTCCCTGAAAATTTTCAAGTCAATCTTGGAGATAAAAAGAAAAGTTTGAAAAGAATTGTTCTTGGAGCCAAAATTCCTGATGTCCTAAATTACAGCAACCCCCACCCGAAGCGGCTGGCTCCTCAGGGTAATCTGAGCCCTCTCAATTAACCAGCACCAAGATAAAGATTGCTCATGCTAAAGATGTCACATAACATCGGCCTTAGAAATTGGAAAATCTCAGCTGAAGGGAAGATACCTGCCCGGCTGGATCAATAGTTTCAACATATATCAATATTTGGAGACGATTTACTCTCTTGATGTGCAAAATTGAGTGAATTTGTGCACCCGAACCTAACAAGAAGGGCTTCTTGTGGAATAACCTCTTTAATTAAAATGAGTAAGACACCATTTCAGGTGAGGGTCGGTAAGAACTCAGGTCTTTTTGTGAGGCTTTTTGCCATCTGCAAGATCCCCACTCGGAGTTTGGGAGCTCAGATGTGAGCTGCTTCCAAATCTGAGGGGGCAGGAAAGAGATGTGTTACCAGCTTGATTTGCACCTGCAATTAAACAGACACCCAGGCCAGGCTAATTTACGCTGAAACTTAATTGCAAGCATAAATCTTGTGTATACAAACGCCATATAAATAAAACCTCTCCCAGATACCCATGAGCTGTTACACAAAGGAGCCAAGAGTCCCATATCTCCTTTTTTTTCATAGTTATAGGTCCCGCTTTGGGACACAGAATTTAATGCATTTGTCTTTTTGCCTAAAAATACCTAACTGTGGGATGTCAAAAAAATAAATCAGGACCCAATTTGTCCTGGCACACCTTTAAACAGAGATGTTGTTAACAACTAATGGGCAAAAGAGTGTGGGGAAACACAGATGTGTGGGTTACAATTTATTAACTGCTATTCCAGTGTCCTGTGAAGGTGCTTTGCTGCTCTTGGGTTTTGGTGGAGAGAGCCAGGATTGAGTGTTATGAGGAATAGGTCAGGGGATTGTGGTTTGCCGAGGCTGGATTTTACTTTCTAAACCGTATTTCACGTGTGGAAGGCACTTTGAGACTTCAGGGCTGAGCTGTGCACAGCCACGGCAGAGTTCTTTTCGTGAGTGCCAAGTTTGTGGTGCAGTCCAAAGGAGAAGGTGAAGAAAGGCAACATCCGAAAACTAACAAAAAGCACCCCAAGCTGGGTGTTCCCCCTGAAAACGCCTCTCACATAATAACTTATTTCCATATAAAATTGAATGTTTGGGGGTCTTGGGGGAGCCTGGATGAGGAGATTGAAGGCAGGTAAGCTGTGAGCTAAAGGGAGCTGAAGGCATTGGGTGCCTGGACCAGGCTGGAGCATCCTCTCAGTAGAGCTGGGATCTTCATGGGGGCTCACATTGAACTGGGACTGGATACTTGGAGGAGGGAATTGTAATTTCTTCTGGTCACATTCAGACAGTCAGTTCAGAGGCAGCTAGATTTTTGTTTTTCTTCCCCAAACTGTATTCACGAGGTTTTTCCCTCTCGGGCTATGAGCCTGCTGTTATTGTGATAAGCCTGTTTATGGTGTGACCTACTTAACCAGGGCTCTGGTGGCTGGAGGCTCACAGGAGTGCAAAGACTAAAGGCCACAAACAGGAAAAGATATCATACGAAAAAAAAAGTTTTCAGGCTTTTGTCCTTCACATGCTGCAAGGTGTCAAGCACTGAAGCAGCGCCGGGACCATTGTTCACCCAACTGCCCCTTTCAAATGGAAATGTCTGCAAAAGCCATGTCAGCAAAAGGAATTCTTTGCTTAAACTGTGGCTCCTCGCTTATATCCCACAATAAAACCTGAGGCCTATTAGTCCATACTTAGGACTTGTTACTAGGTTTTAAAGCTTCTTTCAGGCACAGTTTTAGCCTAATCTCGCTGTACCACTACCACGGGCAAGATTAAAAAGTGCAAGGTTACGTTGCCTCCGACTTGAATGTGCGTCAGGAATCTGATTTAGAGTTTTTACGAGCGAACCGTCTGTTAAAAAATATCTTTCTGGAGCTCCACGGGCCTGGCTGCGTCCACACAGGAAACAGGCTCAAGGATTTCCAAAGGTCTGTTGATTTTTCAGCTTTCATGCTCCAAAGATATATTCCCTTTGAAGTGTCTCAAATAGGGTAGTATCCAATTATATTTGTAATCCCAATCTAATTCAATCAGGGACTCCAATTATAGCTGATCTGTCTCTTAATCTAGTTAAAGTCTGTGGAGTAGACCGTACCTCAGCTAACATAACTACATTAAAATTTAAGCTGTTGATCCAGGGATGACCAAGTTACAAGACACAACTAGCTGAAAAGCGGGAGGTTTGCAATGGAAATGGGCTTATCCTCACTCAGTCCAAGCCCTGCACCAGTTCTCCTTGCAGCCAAATCCCTGCCAAGACCATAATTATGAAGGGCCTTAAAAACTCCCTTTGTTCTGAGCTGAATACAAGTGTTTTAGCTTTGACTGGTTGTTTTCTTCCCGGTGAATTCTTCATCCCAGCTTCCCCTGCCCATCGTGTGCCATGTCCTTGAAACTCTTTGGAGCCTTGCTGTGGCCTTGGCACAGCTGGGGCAGCCAGGCTGGCACCCAGGGGTTGCACAAAGCCACCCTCACCTGCCACCCCAAGAGCCTCCCAAGGCACTCAGAGGAGCTGACACGCACTGGTGATGCGCTGGGACATAATTTCCGCCAGCAAAGGGAATCACCAGACAGGGCTGAGGCTCTGGCAGGTATAAAAGCAGGTAGATTGTAAAGCAGATGTTGGGGAACCTTCCAGATGTTCACAGAGATGTGCTGCATCCGTGTGACTTTAGAAAACACCACTCTGGGTCAAGATCTTGAGACAATATTGCTTATGGCAGCCAGGACATACCACCAGCTTTGAGTCCTGGACAAGGAATGACCTGTAGGAAAACTGGAATGAGGAGAAGGATAACTAAAGCTTCTTCCACTCTTGACTCGTGGTGCAAGATCTACAAACTGTGAGAAGAGGACAACACTCAGAGTAAATCATGCATGTGTTGAAGAGTGATCGTTCTATTTTATCCCCTGTATTTCCCCCTCCCTCTTGGCACACAGAGTAGAGCACTAATTTTGATCATTTTAGATATTCAAGCCATCATTCCAAGCTAACACCTCATAAAGAAATCAACTCATACATTTATGTCCTTTTTTCTATCAGCTTTTCTTTGGATAATTTTGTGTTGATTTCTATTCATGGTTTCAAGTGTTAATGGTTTGGTTTGGGTTTTTTTCCTGTTGACTTCCAACCACAACGGTTGAAGATGAGGGACTTGGGGATTTTTTAGTTGGTGAGTTTTTTTGTTTTTTTTTTTAACTAAAAGCTGAGTTATCAAAGTCCAGAGGGCACCTCCCAAACCTGCTCTGAATCGCCACTAGTAAGTGGCTGCCAGTCCTTCACGAAGTGTGGCATGAACCAAATTCACCCATATGGAAAGGAGCCAGATTTAGGACTGGGATGTAACTGACAAAAGTAATTGGAAAAACTGCTGCAGCAGAAGAAATGGAATTAGGTCTACCACATTAAAAAAAATGTTATTAATCATAGCCATAAAAGCAGAAAATGAAAGCTAATTTTACTAAGTAAAAGCCCCCTGCTAAGTGGTATTTTGACATCTGAAAATAATTCATTTTCGATCTTGGTGGTCCACTGACATGAGCAAGGAAATTGTTAATCCTCTCTCGAGGTGCTCTTTCAAGTCTTCTCCACGCAGACAATTTTCTCTGCAAGTACCAGGAACACAGACCTGGGAACACAGACCTGGAACCAGCCTCAGACCTGTGCCAGGACGGGCAGCACGTTCCAGGTGCCTTTCACGAGCTGCTTTTTCAGGAGAGCACAAAGTGTAGGAACAAATGGATCATGGAGAACACTACCTGCAATTCCATCGTGGTTATCTGAGACAAGCATACAGAGGGAGGGTGTCCTCACTTGTCATCCACTAAGTTGTATTTTCATTGCCATCCGATTCAATATTTCACTGCCACATTCAGATATTGTTTGGTATTCCCTGGGGGGGGGAAAAAAAAAAAAGGCTCATAATCCAATTCCAAACTGTGTAGGGATTCACCACGGGCTGTGGCAGCCCTGATTCACCCTCACACCACTGCTGGCCCAACATCCCCCCTGAGAAAGGGGTAATAGTGAGACATCTCCCAAGGCCCCATTACAGCACAGTGCTAAAAGAAAGGGTTTGTGTACCTTGTCTGGGAGGAAAGGATCTCACAGGATTCCTGTTCCTCTCCCTGATGTATCACTGGGCCATGAAATTCAAAGAAGACAGTAGACAAAGCCAAGTTACACCTACCTCTGATCTTGGGTTTATTCAGAAGCAAGTAAGTGTTTGAAACTGAACAAATATTGCAGAGGACGGGGAATGTTACTCACTAAACACCCAAGTAATCCATTCTGAAAAATACTTGTATTCTTGGGGAAAGCTGGATCTCTCATTCTCAGTTTGCATCTGACATCTAACACCAGATACTGCACAGGGACACTTTTCATGCTGTGAGAAATTAGAGCTGATAAAGTTCACTCCTGCGCAGGTGAAACGCTCGGGCATTTTAGCAAACACCCAGAGATTTGTTTGTTTACCTGCCTAACCCACGTGCCTCTCATTCCCCCTGGCTGGGGGGCTCCTTGGTGGCTCTTCCAAAAAGTTGCAATTCCTGCGCTATTCCTTCCCCTGCGTGGGAGAGCTGAGCTTGGAAAGAAAGTTTCCAACGTTGGCCCAGAGCTTAGTAATGAACAGGCGTACCCGTAACTATATCAGTGCAAATACACATAAAAACCAGGGCCATGGCTCAGTCGTGTTTGCATTGACAACTCCCACATGGAAGGCACTTCAGCAGTGCTGTGGCTGCATTCTCTGCAGCCGGACCAAAAGCACCACCAGGTCCAGGAGGGAGTTGTTCCCTGAGCCATGGGCTGAGGATGCTGAAGGATTGTGCTCTGTCCTTCTCCCACTCCTCAGGGTTTGCCCTGCTCAGTCCCACTTTGGTGCCCTCTGGCTTGCTGGCTGCCGTGTGGGTGAGGCTTGAACCCTGATTCTTGCTCCCAACGGCCACATCAATCCTGATCTTTCTTCTCTCTCCATGTGAGGAGTGTCACACGGTCAGCACAAACCATCTCTTCATCATCTCTTCAAAACTTCTCCCCTATGAACAGGTTCGACCGAGGTGCTCAGCAGCTTCAAAAAAAGGAAGATGGATGGATGGACTGAGGGAAAACATAACCTTTATTTCATGATGCAGGAGAAAAAAAATCCCTTTATCATCATAGTTATAATGGTATCAAAGGTGTTAAAAGAGGAGGTGTTAAAACAATCCTGGTTTTGGATTCCAGTTGCGTCTAGTCTGGAGGAGTCACTGCCCGTGCCAACATTCAATTTAACACCCTTATGAACTCCTTCTGAATTTGAATGTCTGGGTCTCTGCACTCAGTCTTGATTAACTGGCCCAACAGTGAATGTTAATCGCCCTGATTTACATTGTCTACAGAGCTATGGTCAACTTCATATCAGCAAACTTGAAACTTCCCCAACATGTCCCAACTGGGAACACTGAAGTCGTGTTCCACGCAGTGGAGATGAGCCCTGGGAGCCTGCACTGGGGGATTTATCTGGCAGTGAGCTGCAGTCAGGAGCAGGGGAGGATACAAGAGCAATGTGAACTGCTGTGCCTCAGAGACCTTTTCCTTTTTCTGCTCTCCAAGCTATAAAGGTGTAGGTAACACGTAGTGCAACCGAGGAAAAGGCATTTTTAGTTATATTTGGATTGTGAATACATAGAAAACCCCTGAGTTTTAAACTTGTGTGTCCTTCCCAGCAGTAAACAGAGCTGGTCAGAGGAGACAAGGCAGGATTCAGGACAATGTTCTTTACCTTGGTGGGAGTCAGTAAGTGTGCAGATGGAGTTACACACAATATCTACATCTTCAACAAACATCCCCATCAGACTTTTTCCACAGATGTAACCATTCTGCAGTGACATTCCCGAGGACAGGAATTTCCCGGGCTGGGCAGAGCTGCTGGCAAGAGTTTCTGGTGGCAGGAGCTCCACGTGCTGCTGAGGCAGGGCGTTAAAGCAGCTCCTGTTATCACCGCCAGCTCGGCCGCCTGCCCCTGGAAATTCGCCTATCAGGGACGGTGCCGCAGCTCTGTTGGTGGTAGAAGATTGTTCCTCTGGACTTTTCTTAAAAAAATAAATAAATGTCAAGCCCGAAAAGGAAGCCTGCTATTTTTCAAATCCAGGAGCTGTAATCATGCTAATCCATACGATCGTGCTAAAGCCAAGGAAAATGCCTTTTGCATATGATGTAACCAGCCAGGGTAGCCTATTTATAACCACCTCTGGCTGGGAACACCTTCCCAGAAAAACAGAATCAGGACAGCTTTGCCTTGCTCACATTCCTCCTCTTCCTCCCTGTGTTTTTCATTGCCTTTGTGTTCTTTTGCCTACTTTTGCTTTCTTCCCAGCCTTAAATACAGCAAGTTTTTAATTTTTATCTTAAACTAATGCTTCCCATGAATCCTATTTTATCAGTGTGTTGGAGCTGTGCTGAGTGAAATCCCAGCCCTGTGAAATCAATACCAAAACTTCTATTGATTTCATATAATATATTCCTTTAAATTCAGTACAAATGCTCCACAGGAGTTGTCTATTTTCAGTATGGATCTACTGTACAGGGCTGTCAGTCTCTCAGCTGGATACATAAACCAGCATGGTTTAATAAATTCATTGGTGTGGGTTGGGAGCTTTCTGTGTAATAACTGAAAATCTGCTGGTCACACTGAGCGTATCAAGTGTAAAAGGAGAGGATTCATCAATGTGAATATCTATCTGTGGATCAATTGGTATCAATCTTGTTTAACAGCCTATTTCCTCAGGACACACTTTGGGAACAAAGAGCATTTCAAACTGTTGGTTAAACAAACAAATATAGAGAAGCTCTTTGGGCAGCATGGGGGTGGAGTAAACACCAGATAAAAATGGTCAGCGATTTCAAATACCTGTTAATCTCTTCCATTTTATATTAGTAAATACAGAGTTTCTCTCGATTTAATGTGCCCATTAAAGTGCAGGAAGAGTGAGGGGTTTGAACCATTTTTTTGCTTGCAGAGGAAAGTGGCCTGGAAATCAAAATTTGTCCCCTGACCTCCATGTCCAAGAGTTGTCTAAGGAGGAGGGTGACACCTTCTGCTCTGCAAGATTTGTGTTATCCTTAGCTAAATAAAACCCCCTCATGAGACGCTACAAAAATAAAACCAACCCCCGAGAGGATACAGAACTAATTAGATCAGGATGCACTGCTTGCCTCGATGTACACCACTGAGATATTTTATGCCTGTCCCATCCAGGTCCCCCCTCCTCAAGCACCACCAAAATAAAGGTAATCCTGACCAGTGCTCGCCATGACTGACTGCACAGGCACAAATTTTGGTACAGAGTAAATGTTGTACAACCCCCGGGGGTTTTGCGGGGTAAATGTGCCAGTAAAGTACCAGGTGAAATGAGCCTGTGGTGTTGTGCAATGTCCTGTGGCACTTGTGTGGCTGCCTGAGGTGCCATCGCTTCCTCCCTCCTGCTGGCGAGTCAGCTTTGGGTTTTCCACTCTGCACCACCCCTCTGAACCGCCCCATCACCTCTGGGGGGTGTTTCTCGGCACAGCAGCTTTGCAGCTGGGGAACCCTCAGCGCACAAGCAGGAAACTGAGGCACAGCCCCTGCTCGATCGTTTGCTGATGAATGCAATGGCAAGTGCACAAGGAGTGTGCCTTCAGCTGAACCTCGTTCTCCTGGACCCTTACCCCGTGCCCTCCTCGTCCACATCAACAAAATCATATCTTCATCGAATAAATCCCTCTCCAGTGGTTTCAAGCAGCCCACTTCATCTTCCATAGACAGACCCGGGGCGTGTGTGTTGTTCTACATTAAATCAAAAAGCAATCACGTGTCCCACAAAGATTCTGCAATCCACATCTCCGAGCATTCAAGGATCCTCACATTTTTGCTTATGCAGGATCTGTCTGGCTTCGGTGGGGGCCGGAGGGGTTGGGGTGACTCTGCTGTGGCACCCGGGGCAGCAGAGTCAACTCCCAGCACAGTTCAGCCCGAGGCTCAGCTGAGCCGGGTGCTGCGGTCACCTCCAGCCACACGGACCGTGCCCAATGTGCCACCCAGCGCCGGGGGCCACCCGCCTGGGGCTCGTGGGGAGGATTTAAGCGTGGCTCATATTCCCATGCAACCCAACAGGCGAAAAGGGGAGCAAAGATGGAAATTATTCCACTATGTATTAACGCAGCCAATTTAGTGTGGGAACACACTTTCAAAGCGCTGCTGCTCCAACTTTTTTCACACGAGCCCTCACGTGTCTCACGTTTTTACTTGCTGTTAAAAATACTACTGGCTCAACTTCGCCAGCTTCCCAGAAAGCGAGACTTTAAAGAGCCTTTAAACAGCTGAGCCAAACCAGCCTAATTACGCGCCGTCTGCATCCGCTTTTAAAGCCCCTCCAGTTGCCCACCCCACCGCGAGACCCCCGGCTCGCCCCTTCTCGCTATCAGCGTTCTTCCCTTTGCCACCTTATCGAGCGACAAAGAGAAGAATGAGCATTGTCCCGGGCTCCCGCTTGCTTTAGGAGAGAGGGGGGAGAAAAAACTCTTTAAAGCACGATATAAAAAGCGCAGGTGAGACAACAAAGGTATTGTCCTTGTGCAGGCTGGAGAGCCGCGCTGCCGGGTTGTTTGTTTACTCGGGGGGGTGGCCCGGGGCAGCCCCGGCCCCGCGGGGCTCACGCCTTTGTCGCCCGCCGGGGCGGGCCGGGCGCGGGGACTACATGGCCCAGCGTGCCCCGCTGCGCGGATCAATGGGGCTGATTTGAATAATCTGTGAGCCCTTGGACTCAGGCCAATCAGCCGTCAGGGACCCATGATAAATCGCAATGCATTATTGATAATCATAATTACTCTGACATGCGCATTCCGCCCAAATTTCCCAACTCTAGGAATTTGTTGTGAAGAGGAAAATAATTGCTACTATTGCACGCTCCCGATGCTGGTGCACCATGTCGCGACGGAAGCAGGCGAAGCCCCAGCACATCAACTCCGAGGAGCAGCCCCCAGATGCTGCAAGTGGTGAGCGCAGAGGGGGCGCGGAGCGGCCGCGGGTCCCAACTTGGCTGATGCGCGGAGGCGGCGGCGGGGAGCGAGGGGCGCTTCCCGGGGGGCTTTTTCCACCCTCGTGCTTCACCTCCCGCTCCTTTCGCCCCGCGGGCTCTGCCAGGAGCCGGCCCTCGGCTCCCCCCAGGTTTTCTGGGGGGCTGAACGCCCCGCGGGGCTGAGCGAGGCAGCGGCTCTCGTTGTTTTCGGGGGGGTTCCGCTCCGGGCGGCTGCGGAGCGCAGCGCTGCCCTTCGCCGTGCCCGGCCCCGCAATGCCCCGCACGCTCCCCCCGCGCCCGCGGAGCCTCCGCCGGGTCCCGCGTGGGGCCGCAGCCTCATGGCAGGGGAACCCCAAAGCCTCCCCGAGGCGGAGGGAATTGGGGGGATGGGGGTAAA
>VZRR01001051.1:0-95680 GCA_013398015.1 Oreocharis arfaki
GAACGAGAGCCAGCAGCCAGAAGCCAAATGCTTTTGCTATACACCCTAAGTATTCTTTTCAGTAAAATAAACTCCACATACTTCTGGACTTAAGGCACAGAACCTCGAGAAATCCAGCGTGAGGATAGCCTGCTTGGGTAAATAATAACAAATTTGGGAAAAAAGGAGGATAAATTTCATGATGGCCAAAAGTGTGTTGACTTTCACAGGCATTTTGTATAAGCAGAGGACTTACACCACTGGGTGTCAGGGGGAGCTACACTCAAATATGCTTCAGAGGATGGAGCCACTGTCATTTTTGGCCTTTGCTGTCCCACTAGGAGATGTGAGCATTCCCAGAGCCCACTGGAGTAGCAGCTTGTGGCAGCAGTTATTGGACAGGTTTCAGTCAATGACTGAGACTGGAAACACCACAAATCTCATCTGTTTGAGATCAGAGGAGCTGATTTGGACAACAATTAGACAGCGCCCACTTTAGGAGTTTATCCGGCCTTTTCAAGGCCCCCACAAATGCAAGGAACAAATTTCAATCCCATCAAGTGCAAGGACAAAGATAATTCATGCTCAGAAACCCAGCCTTTCAGGATGTTGTATCTAGGAGTAGATATTAGCAATTTAAAGAATCCAAGGTCCCAAATTAGAACCTTACTCCCATTTATCCCTTAATTACAGGAGTGCCNNNNTCAGTTTTATGTGAGAAAACATCTATTAAAATTAGTACACGTGTACTGAACCCAGCATTGATCCTGAGGCCAGGAAACATCTCAGCAGTGACACAATTTCACAGGAGAGGTGATGGGTTCTCTGTCTTGTAGTGACATCACACCCAGGCTGGATTTCATTGTTCACCCAGAGTGATGTAAATGTGCACTTAAATTAGGGGCAATGAAGTGTGGGATATAAAAAAACCCCAACTTCTGATTTAAATCCGTGATTTAAAATTTAGAAACGTCTTGCTAAACATAAACCCCGAGTGTCTGCTTTTTTTGTAAAATTATGCATTCCAACACTGGTGGAAATTAATTTTTTAAATTAAATTAAAGAACAAGTGAAGTGTACTGAAAAAAAAAATTCTTTTTGACTCTGTTTGTGTCTGTGCTAGTAGAGGATGAGAGAAGGAAAAGTTATGTAATTCCTTAGGACACATAACTGAGCCTTTCCTTGCTCAGGGGTACCTGGATGCTGTGGATCTCAGTTTCCTCAGAGTATGTCAGCGTCCCAACCAAATTCCATCGCCGTGCAGTAATGAATGGACAGGTTTGCAGCCCGTAGTATGAGATCACAGGTTTCTCCTAACCTAAAAATTGCTATAAATTACCCAGGAGCACCACGGCTGTTTGTTTTTTCGGTCGATGTGTTCATCCCTAAAGAATGTCTAAGAGCTATAAATAACCCTTAACCACCTCATGATTGAACTGGTGGAATGAGAGCCAGCAGTCAGAAGCCAAATGCTTTTGCTATACACCGTAAGTATTCTTTTCAGTAAAATAAACTCCACATACTTCTGGACTTAAGGCACAGAGCCTCCAGAAATCCAACGTGAGGATAGCCTGCTTGGGTAAATAATCACAAATTTGGGAAAAAAGGAGGATAAATTTCATGATGGGCAAAAGTGTGTTGACTTTCACAGGCATTTTGTATAAGCAGAGGACTTACACCACTGGGTGTCAGGGGGAGCTACACTCAAATATGCTTCAGAGGATGGAGCCACTGTCATTTTTGGCCTTTGCTGTCCCACTAGGAGATGTGAGCATTCCCAGAGCCCACTGGAGTAGCAGCTTGTGGGAGCAGTTATTGGACAGGTTTCAGTCAATGACTGAGACTGGAAACACCACAAATCTCATCTGTTTGAGATCAGAGGAGCTGATTTGGACAACAATTAGACAGCGCCCACTTTAGGAGTTTATCCGGCCTTTTCAAGGCCCCCACAAATGCAAGGAACAAATTTCAATCCCATCAAGTGCAAGGACAAAGATAATTCATGCTCAGAAACCCAGCCTTTCAGGATGTTGTATCTAGGAGTAGATATTAGCAATTTAAAGAATCCAAGGTCCCAAATTAGAACCTTACTCCCATTTATCCCTTAATTACAGGAGTGCCAAGAGTGTGACTGTGTTCATTGGGAGCTCTACTGACACCCAGCCAGCAAACAGGCCCTGGAATTGAAGAGTTTGCACCCTGAATCAAAACCAGCAGCAGAACAGAGGCAGCCAGAGAAGCCAGGGAAGGGCAGGTATAAGTTATTTACGTAAGTCAGCTCTGCAAGGAGTTAGCAAAAACCTAAAAGCAGAAATATCTTGCATACCCTGAAAATAGCAGACAAAGCCAGGTCCAAACCAAAGCGGAATCTACCCTTGTTCAGCACTTTGAGATCTAAATATAAGATCTAGAATATGTTTTTTTTTTCTTCAGAAGAAATGAGAATCAGCATCCACAATCCATATAAAAAAATCCATCACTGCTACCCTTCAGAAAAAACCCAAACAGCACCATGCCCCCCCTCCTTCAATGTTTAATTTTTTTAAAGATAGATAAAACCAGGTTGTTATTACCTTTAAAAGCTGAGTCACACTCTGTGGACAGTTCTGGATTGCAGCAGACCCCTGAAGAATGGACATCCCTCCCAGCAGAGCTCTGAGATGGTATTTCATGGTTCCTACTGGTAAGTTACTTTTCTGGGAGCAGGTGAATACTGGATGATATTCAATTTTATGGTTTCATAGCTCTTGGATATAATTGTAAGGTAGAATCACTGATTTATAACTGCATATATTTGTTACCTAATTTTCTATTTCTTTTAGGAGGATCACATAAATATGACTCTTTTCACACTTTTTCTTTGTGAAAAGAAGTGTGGCATCATCACAGATTCTACATTCACTCAGAAAGTATAAATATAAATTGATAATTTTTTAAGAAGAATTTTAATTTCCTAGGTGTGCTTTTTCCTACTGCTTTGAAAAGGGGAATTGTGAAAAATTTTCGCCAGCTGGGCAACTTTTCTTATAGACCAAAAATCCTTCCCTGTGAGGGTGGGGAGGCCCTGGCACAGGGTGCCCAGACAAGCTGTGGCTGCCCCTGGATCCCTGGCAGTGCCCAAGGCCAGGCTGGACAGGGCTTGGAGCACCCTGGGACAGTGGAAGGTGTCCCTGCCCATGATGGGGTGCCATGGGATCCTTAAGGTCACTTCCAATCCAAACCACTCTGGGATTCTCTAAAACAGCCTGAACTTCAGCCCAGTGACCATTGGGTCATAAACCCAAGTGTAGCCCACATCAAGTGAAGCTTTACAAATCCACAGCCAAACCCAGAGCACACATATGAACCCAAATTTACGGGGGCTGCAGTTTTCCATGGAAATACACCATGTACCAAGATAAGCTGAGAGTTCTGCTTTCCTGTTAAAAAATTGTTGGAGACAGCTTTTTTTTGGACTGACCGTCATGGAAAAAGATCCAACTGAGGTGTCGCAGTTTGAATTTTGTTGTGTTTCTTTCTTTGGCTTTCTGGAGGGAGGGAACAGGTTTAAATAAACATTTTGATTTGGGTTCTGCAGGGTCTTAGAAAGCTGCACTGTGTGGACACTGACGTATTTAGACTTTACGTAAAGATACTTGGCCATTTTCGAAGCCAGATCTAACCTTTGTATCAACAAATCGTACACAAAAACTTCAGTCTGAGCCTCAAGGTAAGAAAACATATACTTAAAGGGATTCTTTGTATTTGATTTTAAAAATACTCTCATTTACAAGCAGATTTTGAATGTCTGCCACCAACTTTGAAAATAACCTTTCCATTTATTTCGAATGTTCCTAAAGATGGGTTTCTTCTAGCAATCTATAATGATCATATAGTATATAAAATAACTCTTAGTCACAGGTATTATAGGGTCTGAGTAAACTGCACAAGCGGATTTACAGTTAAGGGTGGGCCTAATCTCCTTCTGAGGGGCTTCAGGGCACTTAGACTGTATTTTACATAAAAATCAAATTTACAGCTCATGCAAACGAGCTAAACAAGTGATTGGAATGTTTACAGTCACATGAGTTTATTTCAAGCTGATGTTTTTTGATGCATATCAAGTGATTACTATGGAAGGATTGACAAGTAAGTCATTGTCACCCACTGCTGAGGCCACACCTCAAATCCTGTGTCCAGTTTTGGGCCCCTCACTGCAAGAAGGACATTGAGGGGCTGGCGCCTGTCCCGGGAAGGGAACGGAGCTGGGGAGGGGCTGGAGCCCCAGGAGCGGCTGAGGGAGCTGGGAAAGGGGCTCAGGCTGGAGAAAAGGAGGCTCAGGGGGGCCCTTGTGGCTCTGCACAACTCCCTGACAGGAGGGGGTGGCCGGGGGGGGTCGGGCTCTGCTGCCAGGGAACAGGGACAGGAGGAGAGGGAACGGCCTCAGTTTGTGCCAGGTTGGACATCAGGAGGAATTTCCTCATGGAAAGTGTTCTTAAACATTGGCAGGGGCTGCCCAGGAAGATTTGGCATCTCCATCCCCAGAGGTGTCCAAGGAAGGCCTGGATGTGGCACTCAGTGCTCTGGGCTGGTGACAAGGTGGTGACTGGTCAAAGGTCTCTGGAAATATATTTTAGGAATATGAGCAATCCTTTCAAGATCAAAGTAACCAGACACAAATAACAGATCTGGTCTATCAAATCTGCTGCAAGAATACATCCTTAATATTTTGTTGTTTAGTATTTTCAAAGGACTCAAAATCAGAAAGGTTGATGAATAAAGTTGCATTAACAACACAGCATGTGTACCCTGCCCCTGAGATCAGTGGATTTTAAAGAGACATGTAATATCAGCAAAGATTTGATATTTACCCCTGCTTTTGTCACCTGTGCTCTACCTGGAAAACCTGGATTTGGAAAAAGCTGCCTGGAAGGCAGGAACAAAAAATCGCAGATCTGAAGAAATGCTCCTATAGTTGGGAACATGCATATGTTAATATTCCCTTTGTCTAACGTCAGATGTGGTTTCATGGCTTCAATTCTGGATCCCATTTGTCTGTGGAAAAAATGGATGATTTCATTATTCCCAGATTTATGTAACTTCTATCACCCCAAGGCAGTGGCAAGCCTGCATTTGAGACTCTTGTCATCGACTATCAATTATTCTACAATTTATGAGATGGTTTTCTATGGATACTCATCCAAAACCTAGAAAAGTCCATGGAAAAAAAAAATCCCATTCAATTGAAAAAGCTTTTCTTGATTGGACTCTAGTTCAGGATATTCTGTAACAAGAAGTGGGCAAAAACTCACATTTGCTGAAATAACAAAAATTTCTTCCCTGTGAGGGTGGGGAGGCCCGGGCACAGGGTGCCCAGAGCAGCTGTGGCTGCCCCTGGATCCCTGGAAGTGTCCAATTCCAGGCTGGACAGGGCTTGGAGCACTCTGGGATAGTGGAAGGTGTCCCTGCCCATGGCAGGGGTGGGAGTGGATGGGCTTTAAATTCCCTTCCAATCCAAACCATTCCATGATTCCGTGAAGTTTTACAAAGGTGAGAATACGAGTGGAGAGATTTCACAGCTACAAACCCCCAAAATCTTTACTATTGTCACTACTGTCAGATTAAGTTTGTTTTATTATTATTAACAAAATGTGTTCCAAATCAATGGAAAAGAATTTGTAATGATCTCTCCGTCCATGGAAGCTGGAAAGCCTTAAAGTTATACTTTAAAGCCATGCTAGGCCAAATAAGTGATTTCATGAAAACTGAAAGCATGGAAATATGTAGTTTTGTCTAAGTGTTACAGATGAATATAAAATATAGAAAATTCACGTCATTATTAAAACAAAATATTTCAGTGAGTTTTACTTTGCTTTAAAAAAAAATAAAAAAGCCCCAGATTTTTTAATACACAGTCTTTTCCTTCAGAAAGTCTTTTCCACCAAAGAAAGTCTTGACTGACCAAAATTTTCCTGAGAACCACAAACCCTGGGGAAAACCTGGGGTTAGCACAGTTGGTCAGAGCTGGGTGCTAATAACACTGAGGTCATGGGTTCCATCCCCTTATGGGACATTGACCTAAAAGCTGCACTTCTAAATCCTCGTGGATTCTTTCCAACTCAGAATATTCCTTGAAATCTGTGAAGAATTTCTCAAGGAAAAGAGCCTGACTTTTTTTAAGGAAAGGTGAATTTTCACAGTGAAACGTGAACATAGCAGATCAAGAGCAAAGATTTGTAACTTAGGAAATAGCACTGAAGTGTCTCACAGAGAGTCTAGACTGGGCTCCTCATATCCCATTGGCCTTGGGGTTGGTATTCCCCAGGAGAAGGTGTTGGCATTCAAGCCAAATCCTTAGAAAACAGTTCCTAGAAAGGGTGACTTAAAGCGCCCTGCAGTCATTTCAAAGAACCCCAAGAAACTCTGGTAGCAAACACCAACAGAACTGGAATTGTGGTGGTCATTGCACAGTGACTGTGGACTTCTGTAATTTATAATGTGAGGGTTAAACTCGTGCAACAATTAACTTTTTTTCTCTGTTATACTAATTAAGCAGTTGAGTCTTACCCTGTCTTACTGCTGATAGCAGAGCTACTGAAGATGATGTAAATTGTAATTAACTCTAGTGGATTTTGGATCAAATGTGCTTCCCTGATTTGGTTTTTGTAGCCTTAATTCCCTTTTATACAGGGTAAACAGCCCAAAGACTGTATTTCCTGGATATTTCTAAAACCATAGGGAGCATTAATGTTTTGAGAACTAATTAATTTTTTTATGTTTTAAACTGAATTTGGCAGTGACTTCTGAACTGTGTGTAAGAGCACTCTGGTCTTACAAGAGCCGAGTGTCTCTAATGAGCTGGATATTCCCAGGGTTTAGTATTTTCAATGAGGCAAATCCTCAATTTACTACAAAAATCTATTAGGAGGCAAATTTATAAATACAGGTGCAGACAATTTTCACCTTGTTCTACTCACCACAGTTACACAAAATTTGATAAATTCGGAGGTACTTGGGTGATAGGAGAGTTTTAAGAGTGCCTAATTAATACCATTTTATACAGGCAATCTTTCCATCTGTTCCGAGTGCAGGTCTAGTTTTTTTTCTCTGCAGTTTTGCACAGTGACAGGTCACCTGGAATTACAAGTTCTCTTAAAAACTACCAGGAATCACAAGGCAATTATCCTGTCACTGGTGCAAAAAAACCCCCAAACCACGCCAGTCTTTTTTTAGCCAATCCTTATAACAGTGACTTCACTGTTGAAGAAAATGAGAACATAATACCCTTTTTTCCCCTCAAGAAATCTTGCTTTTACACAAACTTCCCTGATCAGGAGAAACTCTTTTTCACTCTTCTGTGCCACCTCTCACCTGTGCACCCCAAGTGTGGCTTCCCACCCCGGGTTTCCCAAGCCTTGTTGAGCTTTCCAACTGTAAATCCAAGCCCATCCTGTTCCCTACCAATTTACAGTAAAACTTTGCATAACATGACCTTTTCCCAGTAAACCTGATGACAAACATGGTGTTAGTTACACCCTGATCATTTTGGGCAGTGTTCCTTTAGACTGAAACCATTTTCCTCCATAAGTGACGATGTCACTGCATGAAACCACATTGACATCAATCATCTGCGAGGCAAAGGATGTGGACAGGCCAGAGCATTCCAAGTCCTCTCTCAGAAACAGTGGAGTTTCTTCTCTTTTCTCCTTCAAGAAGCCCTATTGTATGGCAAAGAACACCACAGAAGTGTGGACATTTGTGCTTCAAACCTATAGGGGACAAAAAAAACCTAAAAAGAAAAAGAAAATCACTATCAACTTACAAAATGAGACCTGAAGTTCTCTCATATGATCATGACTTCTGTTGCAGGCAATCACCCTGTTAGTGGGTAATAAAAAGCAGCTTCTTTTTTTTTTTATTTTGGCAGTCTTATTTAGTGCTCTGTTTATGCCCTGATAGGACAGTTCATAGAGTACAAGTCAAGGAAATGTATTTAAAATGCAGCTGTGGATTTCCTCAGTATCCCACCTTTCAGCAGAGCAGGAATACAGGCCTTCAGCAGACATAAGCAGCAGCAAGTGGCTGCACAAATTTCTGACAGGCTGTCAGATACTCTCAAGACCTAAACATTGCCTGAGGGCTCCTTTTTGCATTTAAAAGAATCCCTGAGCTCAACACAAAAAAAAAATGGATAGACAAATTGCAAACAGGACACAGTTTTTAATGAAAAAACCCAGGCAAATTCCATCTTCACCCTCGTTTTTCACTCAGTAAGCTGATGTTTAAAGGGTGAGCAAGAAGCAGTGAAGATCCATCACAGCCATGACTTCATGCTTCAGCCTCAGATAAACACCCTGCACTCTGCCTGGGACCATCTGTCAGGGCTCAGAATCCACTGGTGGGTTTGGGGTTTAAGGCAGGGTTTGTAAGAGTGAGGAGCAGCAGTGAACGTGTTCAGGGGGCTGCTTCTCCATCTGAGCAAGGCAAAAATTCCTGCCATTGTCAAAGAAAATGTGCTGTGAGAGGATATCAGTAAGAAATGTCCAATTTCTTGGCATCTCTTTGGGGTTTGCTTTGGCAGGGGAGGATGGCACTCAAGGAACTTTAATCCCTCTAAAGAAAAATGTGTTTTTAGAATAAACAGAGCTGGGTGCAACACTTGCCCAGATGAGTTTACAAAGTTAATACTGCTCCACACGTTTCAAGTTTCGTATTTCCAGACTAGAAAGCAGGATGGGAGCGTGACTAAGTGGTATCACCCTGTTTTACTAATAAAGATAAAACCCCACAGTGATTACTGACACAAAACTAACAGAAACTCTACAGCAATCTATTCTTTAAGTGGGAAAGTGTGTGATGATCAAAAGATGCTGCAATATTAGTGACGAAGGATGAAGGAATGGAGCAAGATCTTTATAATTACTACTATTATTACTCTGGTTTAAATACACTGATCTGCCTTTTGCCTTGAATAAATAAACTGTGTTGAAGACCATCCCTCTCTGAGCTTGCATTGGGATCAGCACCTACAATTTAGGACAGGATTTCAGCTCCAGCAGTGTGAGACAACTGCTGATTCTTTAGAGGAAGGGAGCTATTCTCAACCTTAGATCCTACCTACTTTTCCCTAACACTTATTTTGGTAAGTTTCAGCCACAATAAAGTAGAAAGCAAACCTGCCCTCAGGGTGTTCTCCCAGTTCCATTCACCAATTAATAATTGCCATATCTTGATGGAGAATCTTAGCGCTGGTGGTTTCTCCAGGCTCCATCTGTGTGGGAAAAGTGGAGAAAATTTGAGTTATTTCATTTATGAAATGATTGGCAACATTTTTAGGATGGATTTTCACAAGGAAGTTGGGAGTTGAAGCTGATTAATCACGTTTTAGTTGATAGGAATAAAGAGGACTCAGGTTTATTGGCTTAAAGGGAGATAATCTAGTGGACTCTCAGGTGAAAGGACAACAGTAGCTAGAGGATATTTAAAATAATATATGGATTTCATGCTTTTGAAAGGAAAGAACACAAGCTGTTCAGGCCACAACCTAGAGATTCATGATATCACTGCTGTAGAATCAAACACTATTCAAATAAATTTAATATTAAATGCAGCAAGGTAATTGCCAAACTGTGCTGAAAAGGGTACTTTGAGTGAGATAATATGGATTGCTGTTAAATCTGGAAGCATGCAGACATTGTGTTGTTCATCCTTCAAATGAGCATGAGTGACTGCCCAAAGGAGTTAATGTACAAATACAAGGGTCAAAAATGAGAAGTGTCAGCTAAAGTGTGAATTTAGGGTATTCTGTGAATCCCCCCCACACATCTGACCAGCTCTGGCTGTCATCTTGCCTTCACCTTTTATTATTTTCCAGCCTGATGAATTGATCCATAAGTGCTCCCTAAGAAAAAACCGCTTTTGGACAGGGCATCGTTAATATATTTCCTGATAGCCCCGTGTGTTTCCCAGAGAACTCTGAGCACCTCTGCTCTGTGACATGCTCAGTTACAGACTAATGACAGTGCTTTGGGGTTTGGTTATTTGCTTGGGTTTCTCCCATAAATGGCCTTTTAACTAAAATTAACATGTTCTGATATTCTATCCCGGGAAGTGGCCGAGTTACTCGGAAGGAGGGTGTCACTAATTAGCCCCTGGAGTCACTCTGGTGTTCAGGTACCTGAGTGCCACCTGTATCACAACAAAGAATTCAGTGGCTAAGCTTCCCACCAAACCAACACGAGCAGCCTGAGGGTGGATACGTTTGTTTGAACAACAAAGGAAATAAGTGGGTTTAGCATCTTAATGCCAAACTCTGAAAGGAATGCTTCAATTGCCTGCCACTGAGAAAATTAGAGCTATGACTGACATGTTAAATTTAACTAATGTGACCAGGCTTCCTATCCAGCACTTGGAGAAATTCAGTAAAAACATTCCCCATTGTCTCTCCACCTGCAGGACTGACAAAAGAGTACAGCTGAGCATTGGATCCCTTCAAATCTCTGCAGAATACCTCATCAGAGAGAAGCAGCAGCCCCATTGTCGGTGATAAGGATGTGGAAACAGTTCCAGAGCCCAGTTTCAGGTGGCCTGGCAAGGCTAAATCTACCAAGCTTTAAACACACATTACCCACATTACACATCAACTGACCTGGGCAACTTGCAGGCATAACATCCTTTTCCCAGGAACAATCATGTAACCCATAATAAAAGGGCCATTCTGTAACTGTAAAAAAGCCCCACTATTCTGCAAAGAAAAGAATAAGAGGATTAAAAAGGTAAAAAAAGTTTTAAAAAGCCCAAGGAAATAAGCCTTCTGTGTGGAACTACTTGTCTGGGTGTTGTGGTCGGCAGCTCATTCAGAGGATTTGCCCTCAGAGGCAAGCCTGTATTACTGGCCAAATTTTCACTTTAAGAGGGGGTTATTTCAGCTGAAATACATAATTGTATACATTGGCAACAAATGAGCTTCAATTAAACCCTTAATATTCAAAATACTCCAGCAGGTTATACTGAGATACAAATAATAATTTGCATCTCATTCTTGGCACATTTAATAGCAAATTTCAGTGGCCATGGCAGAGTTCAGGGCAAAGATTGCTTGCTAGAAGACAGCTACTCCTTCTTTCCTTCTCCAAGCCTACAAGATTATTTCTTTATCCTTCCTCCCTCCTCAAGTGCAATTAGAGAAGCAGAGCTTCATACCACAGTGGTTGAAGTACACTACCACTAATCTTTTAATTGAAAGTAAATGATGGAGAGATAGCAAATAAGCAAGTGGAGCTGGAAAACACAGCTTCTCTCTGTCCCCATCACTCCACACCTCATCAGCAGACAGAGAAGTATTAACTGCAGAGTCCCTAATCTGTTCCATTAAGGCAGGATGCTGAACCCCTGAAGAGAGCTTTGAAAGCTTGACCCACACCACTGCCAAAAACTTCCTTCACTGAATGGGTGGGAGAGGTTGATGAATGTCTCAGAAGGGCCTGGAGTGCTCTGGAGTGGGAGGCAGAACCCCAGGCAGGCAGAAAGTCACTTCTCCCTGTCCTTTCCCGTCCTACACCAGCTCCAGTCCAAGCCTGGTGGGCATTTTCTGCCTAAAACCCTCCCAGGAGGTCACTTTGGACAAGCAGCAGGGGCAGGGAGCTCTCAGGGACAGAGCCACAGCTAAAGGAGAGTTTATCTTGGAAATTATCAGATTGATGCCTAGGAGATAGATTTACTTTGGTCTAAGGTGATTCTTCATGTGTATATACTTTCATATTTGTACTCATGTTTAAATACATATCAAACTGCATTTAAATCATCACTACTTCTATTGAAAAACAAAGTGCTATTTGAAATAATTTTATTTGAGTGACAGTTCAGTATTCCCCAAATTTGATGGCATAATTTAAAATGTTTAATTATACAGTGGGGAGCTGTAGGAGGTATTTTTTTGAGGTTTTTTAACACGAACTTTTAAAACTTAGGCCGTTTTTTGGCTGTCTTGAAGTTAGCTGGCTGTATTTCTGACCTCTTAGATTGCTTGTAGATTTGTTCTCATTCCCTTTTACAATCACTAATCCCTGAGATTGAATTAAAATATTTTTTTGTTTCATCTCAACGTTGCCAAAGGCAGAAGTTGTTTCTATGCTGCTTGCTTTTGGGAAACGTGGCATGTGCCAGCACCACCAAAAGTTTAATGTTATTAAAGAAAACTCTGAAATTCCAAGTATTAATCATTTCCAATAACTGCTGAAGCAAGTACAGGCAAAAATCATAAGGCCAGAAATGACCTCTGTAGTAATTGAGGCTGATCTCCTGTACAGCACAGATCATAGGACAATTCCCAAATTAATTATTGTCTTTTATAAAATATTAGGCTTTGATAGAAAATTCTAGTGGTGAAAAAACAACCACAACTCATGTGAGGGTAGTCCAGTGATGGATTGCCTTCATTGTGAAAAACCACTGCTTGTTGCTGACTCACTTTTTGCTGCATTTGACCTCAGTCTAAAACACAGAATAAAAGTCTTTGTTCCTGGAGGTCTAAAACAGCTTGAGGTGATTCCTTCTCTGGAAACAAGGGGTTCTTCCTGAAAAAATGAGATATAATTTAACAGGACTCTCCTTTCCAGCTTGGTAGGAACTGGACCAGGTCCAGCAAACACCCTCCTGATAATCATCCTAAAGCTCCCAGGTGAGATTCCTATTCAGATTTCCCAATAAATATAGTTCTTAGATGCTTGACCCTTCCTTTATTTCACTTGGGTAGAAGCTCCTCTCTGAAGTTATTGTAGAGTTAAAATGCTGAGGTAATGCACAAAACCAATAAATTATTACATTGTTATTGAGCAACTTTGAAATTAATCATGTCTTACGTATATGAAGAAACATTTGCCCTATTTAAAAAAAAACTATTAGATTTCTGGTCTGTAAATTTAATATAAGTGCTGGTACTCTGCCACTGCACAAATCTAATTTGGGATGTGATCTGTTTAGGTCTAATAAAACCAAGTTTGTAAAAGCCCAGTGGCTCCAGCTTATCTGCAATCCTTAATGCTGAAAGACATAAAGTTTATAGGCTTTGATCTGAGCTATTTAAGAGCATGCTACACACAGAACACTCTCAGTACTAGATCCTATTAAAACAGAAAAGTATTTCGTGTTCCAACCGCTAGAAATGACAACAGAATGTTAAAGAACCTTTTGTTTCATTGCTGAAATAAAACATCTGAAAAGAAAAAAAAAGAGCATCCCTGTTTAAATATCACTGAAATTCTTATAATAAAACAAGTGGTTTGGTGCACTAGGACACTTAACAAGGTACAGGTTAAGGACTTCAGCTTTAGAGTAAAGCTCTTTTTTATTTGCTTGACAATATAGGTAAAATAATGCTAATTCTTGATTTTAGCTGCCCAGAAATTTCGTCTTTGGCTTCCAGACCTGCTGTTACATGAATGACAATGGTGGAAACTTTGCAGCTCTTTTCCACCAGCACAAAGTAATGGCAGGAGCTGTGACATGTCTGCAGCGTAAAAGGGCCTCTAGTGGCACTCAGGGCCACTGATAAAATGGGAACTCAGCAGAGCTCAGCTGTTATTTTCCCCTAATTTAGACCCACAAGTTGTATACACCTACAACTGAGAATATTAAGATTTTTTGACACTAGATTCAGTTTAGATAAACCCTTGCTCCTTGCTCCCCACCACAACTGTGAAGCATACAAAGTCTGAAATACCTGTGCCTTTTAACATCCACTCAGGAAAGAGAAAGAGCACTTAGAGGGGCAACTCATGGAAATTCCATTTTGTATATGCAAAAGAAAACTTCTGGCATGAATCTTGTTTTGCTCTGTTTTATTTATACTCTGAACAGGAGTCCAATGTATATTTTATTTGTACGGCCCAAGAATTTGCTGCAGATTTTTTTTCCCCTAAGAAACGACCATCAAAATAGGTTATTTAAAAATAAATATTAACATGCTTTAATTTTTCAAACTTTCCTTAAAATGTGAGTAGAGTTTGAGCAAAGGCAGCAGTACCCTCCTAAACACGGCAGCATTATGGAGCAGCAAACCAGGGTAATTTGGCTATTTAACTTATTTCAGCGGTCAGAGAACTCTGCAGCCTAAAGAGGTAGGACCAAACCGACTGAAACACTCAGGTTTTTTGACAGCAGATTATTTTTGCAGCAGTATACCATTAATGTGCCTCTTACATAACCCCAAATTTTTGTGACACCTGCCCAGCTCCCAGGGGCCACTTGTTTCCTCACAAGTGTCCAAAACTCTTCAGGTTTCTTCCAATGCTGCTGCACCTTCAAGACATTGAAAATTGGAATTGAATTCAACATATAATAAATGTGACATGTAAATCCAGGAGCTATTATGTGCATATACTTAGTTACCCATTCCATTCAATTAAACTCTTTTTCAGCTGTCACTGACTTTTCACCTCGTGTCTTAGGTGAGATACCCACATCTTCTGAGTCCAGTCTGCCAAAGAATCCAGAGCAAAATTTTGCCCCATTGGTGGAAGCAGGAAGAGCCTTGAAAATAGATTTTTTAAAATGGTTTGGAACCCCCTGAATTCTCATGCATTTGTAAGGGCATTTTCCTACAGATGACCTTGCACAAGGACAGCACCTTTCAGGACTGGGACCTCCAGTCACGTATTGGCACAAGAAATATGAACACAGTAAAATATAACAGCTTTGTACCTTATGATTATGTTGGGAATAGTGGTTTTACTTGAAAAAGAAAGAAAAGATAAACTATTTTTCTTTAATTTATTAAGTGTCCTGATAGTAGGAATTACTTCAAATAGATAAATGAAGCGATTCAGGAAAAACTTACTGATCTGAGCTGCTTTTGTTAATTATTCTACACTCCTGCTGTGTGTGTCAGTTGTTTTCTCAAATTTGCCTTGGCCACCTTAAGTAAGGAACACCCAGAGAGCCTGAGAGGAACTCATGTATATTTAATTACACAAAATCCCTTCGCAGTCTTTCACTGACACCCAGTGGTCGGACAGAGAGCGGTCTGCGGGAAGCGGGAGAAAAAGCTGCAGCAGCCAAACAAGGCCTGGAGACATCTCCGAGCAGGGCATTTGTCTCACAGGAGAAACAGCTGTTTGCTTAACTGGATAAAAGCACACATGAAACTTAAACTGAGGCTTGCAAAATCAGCAGGTCAAGCTCAGTGCTTAGCTCCACTTGGGCAGTATCTGGTGCACTCAGTAGGAACCACATCCAAAGGGAGAATCTGGTCCTACGAGAGGATGTGGGGTTTTTCAGGCTTGTTCCTTCTTTTCTTGGCCCGCAGCGCCAGACATTAACAACCCCTCCAGTGGAAAGGACACCAGAAACCCTGAAACAAAAACAAAACAAAGAGACAACTTAGAGCGTGATTGTCTTGTAGGATTTCTGAGTAAACTTTGTTTATGTGCTGCAGGACCACATTTCCATTAAAAGTGGAGCTTTTCCTGGCTTTTCCCTGCATGGTAAACCGAGATAGCTGATCAGCTAAGGCCCTGCCTTGTGCAAGCCTTGCAGCTGTCTTTGATATTAAACAGAGCTGGATGCTAGCAGACAAATCGGACTTCTTCTGATTCCCAGCTCAGTTCCAAGCCCCTGATTAAGAAGCAGCTGAAAAATCCCCTCTGCACGCTGCTCCCTCTGCAATGGCCAGGCACGGGGGGCATTTGCTGCTCCTCTCAGCAGAGGCACCCGGCGGGCAGGACTGGTAACAGGTAACCAGCCACACGGGGGAGGAANTGTGGACGCAGCACATTGTTGAGAAAGTATAAATAAATAATATATAATAATATAATATTATATATTATAATAGTAGAAGTATATAGAAGTATAAATAATTCTTTGAAAAATCAAAGCCCCAAGAAACAACCACACTTTTATTGTAAAAGCTACCTGGAAGCTGGGGACCACCACACAGTTAGAGCAGCAGATGAACCAACTAATGGCAAGTTGTTATATCTTTTTATTTTAATGAACTGTACACCAGCAAAAACTGCTTTGCACTTCCCACATGATGTCCTCAGGCACAGGAACACACGAATATTATTTGGACAGCGCAGTAACAAGAACACAAATTTATAATGCAAATAGTGCAAACGCTTTGCTCCCTTACTAATGAATTATATTATTTAAATTTACCTTTTACCTAAACTTTCTCTGTCTTTCCAGAATAAAGATCACAGAAATCAGCGTTCCTTGAACTCCAAATGGGGAATTCTGTAGGTTCTGAAAACCTACTATTGCATCAGAAATGGAAATAACAGTGCTCTCAATGATATCAAACACTAATTCCCATGGAAAATCTCTGCTGAGGTGTCTCTTTCTGCCTTTCNAAATCGGACTTCTTCTGATTCCCAGCTCAGTTCCAAGCCCCTGCTAAACAAGCAGCTGAAAAATCCCCTCTGCACGCTGCTCCCTCTGCAATGGCCAGGCCCGGGGGGCATTTGCTGCTCCTCTCAGCAGAGGCACCCGGCGGGCAGGACTGGTAACAGGTAACCAGCCACACGGGGGAGGAACGAACAGGGAGTAAAAACAATCTCTTCCTCCCTGAAATCCCTGCTGTCTGCATGAAGGTACCACCGCACACAGTACAGAGATGCCCATTGTTCTCTGCACAACAATAATGATTGTTTTCTGCACAGTGATGATGGCATCGGTGAGGTCACGGCTGCCACTCACAGCCCTGCCAGACTGCAAAGAGAAAGTGGGGATGTCAGGCTTTCCGTGCCAAAACACATCTGTAGTGAAAGGCTCTGGCAAAAGGATAACTGGGAAAGCCTCCTGGCAGTACAGAAGGCCTGAATGGTAGGTGTGGACGCAGCACATTGTTGAGAAAGTATAAATAAATAATATATAATAATATAATATTATATATTATAATAGTAGAAGTATATAGAAGTATAAATAATTCTTTGAAAAATCAAAGCCCCAAGAAACAACCACACTTTTATTGTAAAAGCTACCTGGAAGCTGGGGACCACCACACAGCTACAGCAGCAGATGAACCAACTAATGGCAAGTTGTTATATCTTTTTATTTTAATGAACTGTAGACCAGCAAAAACTGCTTTGCACTTCCCACACGATGTCCTCAGGCACAGGAACACACGAATATTATTTGGACAGTGCAGTAACAAGAACAAAAATTTATAATGCAAACAGTGCAAACGCTTTGCTCTCTTACTAATGAATTATATTACTTAAATTTACCTTTTACTTAAACTTTCTCTGTCTTTCCAGAATAAAGATCACAGAAATCAGCGTTCCTTGAACTCCAAATGGGGAATTCTGTAGGTTCTGAAAACCTACTATTGCATCAGAAATGGAAATAACAGTGCTCTCAATGATATCAAACACTAATTCCCATGGAAAATCTCTGCTGAGGTGTCTCTTTCTGCCTTTCTTGCCAAACTACAATATAGAGATGAGTGGAAAGGCCGAGAGAATTTGGATTATTCAGCCTGGAGAAGAGAAGGCTCCAGGGTGACCTCCAGCAGCCTTTCAGTACCTGAAGGGAGCCTACAAAAAGAATGGAAAGGGACGATTTACAAGGGCCTGGAGTGCCAGGACAAGGGAGAGAGGCGTTAAACTGAAAGTGGGTATGTTTAGATTAGAATTTGGGAAGAAATTTTTCCCTGTGAGGGTGGGATGCCCAGAGAAGCTGTGGCTGCCCCTGGATCCCTGGAAGTGTCCAAGGCCGGGCTGGACATTGGGGCTTGGAGCACCCTGGGATAGTGGAAGGTGTCCCTGCCCATTAGGGGAATGAGATGAGCTTTAATGTCCCTTCCAACCCAAACCATTTTGGGATACTGTGATTGAATGAAAAGAGTGAACGACTAACTGATAGCATGACTTTGGAAAGTTTGATGAAATATGATTTCCAATTTATGCTTTTTGTTCAGCATTTGATGCATTTTAGGATTCGGGGCCACTGTTACTGTTTCACAGGTTTGAAAGAAGTCAGAGATGACACTTTACAGCAAACTTTCCTCCAAAAGTGTTAATGAACTTCAAGAATTCTCACCACCATTTTTTTCTTCTTTCGCTCCTGCTCATCCTACAATCAGGAACATTAAATATTTTTTCTTGTGTTTCTTAGATTAATTTAAAATTCAGGTTTCCCAACTCTGTCTCAGAGCACAGAGAAACCCTTTTTCCACTCCTGAAACGAAGCCCTTCTTCCTTCAGCCTTGCTCACTTGCTTGTCTTGCCCTTTCTAGAAGACTTATGAAATAACTGAGTGATGCAGTTTGGCTGCTGTCCAGCTGAACTCAGGGACACAGACAGAGAGTGCAAGTGTTCCCAAATGAAAGGAAGAGAAAGTACTTTTAGATTATATTAATAATCATCATTAGTTGTGTTTCCTGTCAGCTGCTGGATCCAAAGGCTTCTTTCCTCAGGAAGATGAATGAAATTGTGGAAGAGTGAGGCACCCTGACACTTCTAACAAGCCAAATTGAATCTAAAATGATTTTGTTCTCATCTTCAAGAAAGTGAGGCACATTAGGGAGGTGCTGCTGTCCTTTAGAATAAGTCACAAAATCCTAACTCCTCCTGTTTCTGTGTGGAGAAAAATCTTCATCTGCAGTCTCAGAGCTGTCACTGGGAATCTGAGCTGGAGCTTCCATTTTCCTCACCTGCTTGTGAAGTTTGCACCCACAGCCACAGCACACTAGAAAAGCTGTAGATGTGCAAAATCACTGAGGGAGGGCTCCATACGAAGCCACTGTGCTGTAAGAGAAAGCACAGACACATTTTGGCAAGCAGAGTGCTCTGGTTTGCTAAGTAGGCCACATTTAAAAAGATCATTTTGCATATTTATGAAGGGCAAGTAGATATAAGCTAATAAGCCCCAAATTCTGAAGAAAAGCAAGACTGACCACACCAGTTTGGAACCTGGCCAAAGCCCTAAATGTCATGTTGCTCTCACGAGTCTGTAACCATCTGACCTTTATGAATGCTGGGGCAGTACAACCTCAGCAAGTCCATGGAGCTCTGCCAGTTCCTTACAGATCTGGCCCTTAGATTACATTTATCTTCTCACAACCACTGCAAAATTCAAGAACTACTCCATGCAGTTTGATAAGAGGGGGAGAAAAAAAAAAAATCAGCATTCAAATGGTCAGAGCGTCAAGTCACAGTTTGAGCTTTCCAGAGGGAAATCCAACAATACCTGGGCTGGCCAGGTCTTGGCCGTGCATGAGGTCACAGTGAGGTCACACCAGAAAGACTTGTGACAGAATTTTTAGTCCAATCATTCTTAAGGAATGTGCACCGGTTCCTGTGAATATTCCTGTGAATGTCCCTGTGAATTCCAGCCTGGTTTTTTAGCCAGTGAGATGAAGTGTTTAAACTAACCTCATCCTGGGGATGTGGGACAGTAACAAGTTTAATGTTTGCCTAACACTACAGCTGAGTGGCAGGATAACGCTCCTAAGTCTTGGTGTTGCTTTACCCATTCAGACTGTGCTGAGAATTTGAAGATGCCTGGAGGGAAAACTGTCGCTCTGCCGCGTTCCTGTTTTGGACAGGAGCAGGAGACCACCAAGAAAAGAGTTGGGGTGCTGCAGGAAACCAGATTTGTGACTCGATAGCTTGGCTCCCTCTCGCTTTACTGGTGCCTCTCTCTTCACACAAACCAGGCTCCATTCCAGTGCCATCTCGTGTTCCACTGCAAACTGTGCAGTCACACGAAGCTGCAGAACAGGCTTCCAAATCCCAGTGTAGGTTTTATAAATCACGATAAGGCTGTGGAGTTAATTGTTAGTTACATAACAATTCACGCTATCTACACAAACATTTGTAAGTTGGTGGTGCACATTCTTCAGCTGCCCAGCAGATGAAATGATGCAAAAAAATTCCGGGCTACGGGATGCCAAAGTCAGTGCAATGATCAGTGAGCTGAGTAGTTTGTTTCTGAGGGCTTTTATCATTCCAGTGTAAGGTGTTAAGAGGGTGTTGGATACTTCAGCTGCCACCTCTGGACTTTCAAAAGGAAGCAGCGAATTCTTGACACCATTTTAATTCAACTTGAAATTCAAATTTGTTGATGGAGGGAGGGGGACATTCCCTTGCTTAGGGAGCACTTGAGACATAATCCTTGCTGTGTTTTCCTTTATCACAGAATCTGACATAACTGCAGCTCACAGTCTACAGGACTGAAAGTCTCAGCAGAAGAAAAACAGAACAAAAAGTCACTCCTATGAGAAAAGGCGGGTTACAAACAGTAGGTGCTCAGGGACCCACCGAGCAAATTCTGCTAGGAGTTATAGGAATATTTAAATCTTGGGAAATCCACTAAGTTTTAACAGAGATACACAGGTCTGAGCATTTGGGAAAAGTTTGGAATATTTCTTTCACCCTGGTTGAAGGCCAGCTGCCAGTGGAGTTCCTGCAGGATTTTGTCCTGGGATCTACAGTTTCATAGAATCATCAAGGTTGGAAGACTCACCACAACTCAAAATATGGGGATGAAATATCTCCAAACTCCCAAAATAAACTCACAAAGTGTCCAAGTATTCAGATACTTTGATATAAATTAGAGGCAAAAACCTATGTCTAAAACCTAAGTAATTATTTATGTGTGTCACTGGTGTATTTGGGCATATGCAGCTTTCGAAGAACTAGAATTCAATCAGTTATCAATATCTCCCTTCCAACTGCAAAAAATACAAACATTTCAAAAGGGAGTGATTAATCACTGCTGTGGGAGGAAAGCTTAGGAGGGATGATCAGACATTTCCTGCTTTTGATTGAACAAAATAAAATACTGTGATTCTCTTCATATGAAACAAACGTGGCAGGCCTCCATAGAAAACATGCCTTATGTGAAAGGATTAATTCAATCTGCTTGCCAATAGGTTTGTTTCATTAAAGAAAAGGAAAAAAGTCAATTTTTCCCCCCACATAATTTCAGGACACCAAAGAGCCGTCAGACATGGGCTTGGAGGACTCTTTTATCTGCTGAGAGATCAATAACAATAATTAGAGGCTTGAAGGTACTGCAGGGTTTTTAGTAGCACAACTCAAACAAATGTTTCACAGCAACAGAAGAATCACAGATAGCCTGGAATGGAACAGAAATTCTGCAGGACTTAGAATCTTGCAGATGATCACAGAACTTTCACTGCTGACACTATCATTAAATAACTCTGATAAAACAGATAGCCCAAACCTGCTCAGCAGAGTGCCCGTGGTAGAGGATGTAATCCAGTGAACCATTAGCAGCTTTTTTCCACCGCCTGTTAGAGTACCAGTACACCCCAGAAATAAACTTCAGCAGAGAACTCAGAGATTCTTACACCCAGAAAAGAATTGGTGTTCTGACAAGGAGGTCAAATTTTAAGAGAAAGACAGAACTCCTGGCAGGGTAAAGGAGGGTGACAGCGGGGTACATCAGCCTTCCCAAGTTTCTGTGAGCAGAAATAACTTAGGACAAAACTTGAATCTGATCTGTGAGGAATTACTGCACTTCAGGCCAGTGTGTGTTCATGTACGGAGGAACCTTCCCCTCGACCTGATTTCAGTTAAGTATGAAGGGTCTTAGGGGTCTTAAACAGAGAAGTAAGTAAATTCTGATCTCCTACAAGCTGAGGAAAACACCAGGACAAGGGAAGAGTTTACTAATGCCACCTCTGAGGCAAGTGCTAAGTAAGTTACCTTTTATGAGACAAAAATGTGGAAGGGAACCCTAAATGGGACCAGTACTTCTCACTGGCCACAAAATTTCTGTTCAAAAGTGAAAAGAAAGCCATAGACCTCCAGCCCAGCACTTTCTGCCTTTCCTATTTCTTTTATTTGAAATACACAGTACACAAATCTTCAAAAACATTACTTTACTCCTTACTAGCTACTTGATTATTTCTTAAATCTATTTGTGTATTTGTAGCCATTTGGGGTTTTTGCACATTATAAAGCAGAGCACAGGGTTTTCTGCTGAACAGTTTGCTGTAGTTAACAGTCATTACCCCATGAAAAGAAAAGACACATAAACACAGTTCAGATGCCTAAATATATATTGTTTTCTTAATAACAAAATATTTTTTCCATTTTACATTATTTCAATGCAAGATTATGCTTTATTGAGAAACTAAGAACGTATCAGGTGTCAGATAAATCTGAAGTGAGAATCAGTAAAACAGAAGACTTAACACAAGGTTGCAGTTAATTTAAGATTGCTCTTTGTTGCCAATTTTCCCCATTTATTGTGTTTTCCCATCCAAATGTTCCTTGGTTTTTTTTCCCTGTAGAGTCATTCCTGTGCTCATCTTTGCCAGAACACTCGAAATTCTGTCTACGGGCCAATATTTTTTGTTCTTCTGGGGCTCTCCTTTTTTGCTCTGAGGCTTCTCTCATTGTTTTTGGCTATATTAGCACTAATTTGAGAGCTGCACACCCTCTCTGGACAATCTGTTCAGGGCTCAAGCAGTGCCCAGGGAAGAAGTTCTGCCTCCTGTGAAGGGGGAACTTCCTGGGCATCAGTTGCTGCCTGTTCCTCCAGTGCCATCGCTGGTACTTTTGTTGACAGTGCTTTCTATGTAGATATTTTGCTTTGGTATTAATGATACTTTGATTCAATAGCAGCTGCAACTACAGCAAGGTTTGTGTTAGCAGTAAACCATACTCAGTCAGGGACTGGGCATCACCCTGCTCGACAAAAACCCGTGTCCCAGGTCAGCCATAAAGCAGAGAGCTTCCATGCAAAAATCCCCCAAACCCCATATAAGGTGCCAAGTACAGAGCACCCTCAGCTTGAGTTGGGGGGGGCTGACATAACAGGGCGGGTCCCATCATATTATTTTCAGTGAATTTACTGTTTCTTGCTGAAATTTAGTCTAATTTATGCCACATCTCTGTTTTCAGGCTCAGCAAGTCACGACAGCTCTAAGCCACAGAGCTACGAACGTGACCACGTGCACAAACATACACGCATGGAGAAGCCAGTCCTTTCTCATCACTCAAAGACTCTGAACCATATCTTTGTATTGACTTTTTCTGCACCATTCTCCTTACTTTTTACCCCAAACCACCAGTGATTCACTGAAAAGGGACAAACCAACCCCAGCCCCCTGAGGGGAAGAGGGACTCCAGACTCAGGCCCAGAGCAGGCAGCACACCTGCACCCTGCAGAGAGCACCATAAAGGTTTCCACAATGAAAGCAATAAAACTTTAGGGCTCAAAGAATCATGTCAAGATCACTCCACGCAAACAAAACACCCAGTTGTGAAAATACTGCTCACACATGGCCTGAAACCCCCATGGATGCACTAAGACCCAACAGACTGGACTTAACTGCAGGTACTAAAATTGACATGTTCGATTTTATGGATAACTTACAAGAAATAAAGTGAAAATAAAACCTGATTGTCCAAGACCTTGCTCATAGCAAGTACAAAAGAAATAACCTCAACTTCACACACGTGCTATTGACTCCAGTAGAAGTGCAGAATATGCTCTCTATTTCTTATCATCTGTTATAAACATTGCAATTGTTTCCAAACATTGCATAACAAGTGCTGCTAATATAACATTTTCCAAGGGAAAAAGGTCCATAAGTAGTTTTCAGGAACCTCAGTTAAAGCTGCCCATGTCCATGATCCCAGGAATATCTGAAGGGCCAACAAAAGGATGCATTTCAGGAAAGGTACACATGTTCTCCAGAGTACTGAAACACTTCCAGCGTGTTGGAAATGCCCGTGACAGATAAGAGATTTCAACTCATTTGTTGAGAGCCTTTGGAAAAGACGAGAATAGAGCTGTTAAAGGAAAGTGAGCACTCTTTCACACCTCTTTCAGCACAGTGCCTTGGACAATGCTGCTATTTAGGAAAGCAGGCTTGTATTTTCTTGTCCAGTGCTTGTTCCATTTGATCAGTAGCGGGTCAGGTGCAGCAAACATCTCATTTTACACCTGTGTTGCACAGAAACTTTGGCCCTGGAACACCTGTTAGAGCTGTTTCGAGATCTTTCCCCTGGACACCAACTCTGTCAGCTGCCAGTAATTAGCAGAAACAAAGCAGAACTACCACATGGACACGGGCCCTGGCAGGGGGGAGTGCCAAAGAAAGCAGCACAAGTTTTACAAGGATGCATGTGGTATTTTTCCCCTTGGCAGCACAACCTCAGGACACCAGGCTGGATGCCAGCTGCTCCAAGTGTCAAGCAAACAACAGGATTTGCTACAGGTTCTTCTAGGCTTTGATCCCCTGTTTCTGTAAAATAACTGAGTTTATAAATATGGTTAGAGAAAAATTCTGTGGGAAAAGAAGTGTTACAAATTTTGAAAGAGTGGGAGATGCTGGTTTTAAAAACTTTTTGAAATCACAGACTTGCATTAGCAATTATTTATTTACCACTGCCCTTGTAAGCTGTGTCATCTAGCTGGCCTTTATTTGTTCCTGTAAAATACTTCAGAGAGCATTTTTAGATTATGAAATTAATGCATCTGTAGAGGATTATCTATTTCAATAATGTCATCTGTGTGCAACCACAAGATTTACAGACTGGAGCACATTTTCTCTGGCAACTTATAAATAATTTGGCCTTTCTTGCTAAGATTCAATCCAATTAGAATTGATTTCAATGGAAAAATAGGATCATAGCAGGAAAAGAGCCAATTAGTTATAAACCCACTAGAGATAAAGGTTGAAAATTCAGGATGCGGCAAGAAATTCTGTTCCTTAAGAAACAAGGATGGTAAAACTATAAAAAATGCCTAGATTATTATAGGGCTGAAGTGTATTTAAATCCAGTTGTGTCTGACGAGTGAAGGAAGTGATGTGAGTGGAATCATTGCCTTTAGCACCTGGGAGGATGTGATTTTCTGGAGGGCCCAGTACTATCAAGAAGCTGGGATTAATCTCACAGGACATGGTGTCATGGTTTTTTGGTAACAGCTTTTTTTAAGGTCCTGTTCAGATCTGTAAATATTTTAAGAACTCTTTGTTTTGGCTACTGTCACAGAGGGGGGAAAGAGAACAGAAAAATACTGAGGGCAACTTAGCAAGGTGAAAGTAAAAGATTGTGTGGAAAGGGACTCAAAATTTGATAACCTTATCACTTGTGCTGCAAATCCTACCACATCCACAGTCACAATGAATGCCATTATAAAACAAGCTCGGGGAAAAGATGAAAGAGCTGATATATCCCCAAAGATTTAGCAGGTCCAGAGACAGAAACCAGCCTTCTACATGAGAATAATATAAACAAAGGAGGTTATCTGTTTACAGTGGTTCTCTGACAGGAGGCAACAATCCCACCCAGCTGGCACCACATTAAAATGAATTTAATCAGCCTAATGGGGGAGGCAGATGCTTTGGGAAAGAGAAATTCTGTAATGATACTTTTAGAAGGGGACTCATTCTCCTTTTCTTAAGTAAAAGGACTCTGTTGTTTTGGGTTTTTTTAAGCACATGAAGAAAGAAAAAATTGTCCAGTATAGAATGGGAATTACGAATAATTCCAGGTTATGGAAAGAAAGGGTGGAGGAGAGAAGATAAATAAAAATTTTCACTTCAGTACAGTCTGAGGTTTTGGTTTAGTGTTGAAATTATTTGGGTTTTTTTTAACTAAAGTCAAGCTTTGTTTGATCTCCATTTCTCCATGTGTGGGAGAGCATTTTATGAAAACTCCATCCTCAATATTTTCAGACAGAGTTCACATTATTAATTTTAGGGTCAAATGACCTTGTCTTTACCAGTTGCTTTCTTTTTGTTATCTGAAAAAAATTACAGGTCCGGTGAGATTACTCCCAATAGTTTCAAAGAAGAGGACTGTGGGAAATGTCTCCATTTCTTGTGGATTTCTGCTTCCAGAAGCCACACGACCATGGTCAGATAGGTAGAGACAGAGTAGGAAAGGACAGAAGAGAGATCTCAATGATGGACCTGATTTTCTGTGTCTTGTGGGTCAAGAGGAACAGAAAGCTCAGCCCCTACCACCAGAATTGAGCAATAGGTGTGATTTCCACAGCTTTCCTCAAAGATGCAGCAACATTGTGCGTTTCTAAGACACAATAAAAACAGAAAGGCAAAGACCTACACTTCTGGCTGGCTCAACTGAGTGCTGCTCCTTTCCACCTCTTTCCCCCTCTCCTGTCTCATCCTAGAAATTGTTTTTCCTCTCCGCTTTCTCCTGGCTGATGGCCAATGTGAAGGCCCCAGATTCCACATGTGGGGTGATGTCTCACACTGCCTCGCTTGCTCTCCTCAGCAGAACAGAAACAATGAGACCAACAAGGCTGGGACCACCCTGCCTGAGATCTTCTCCTGCATGTGTTTATTTTTTGGTTTTCTTTTTGCTTTGGTGTAATCCTGAATTCAGAAGCTTCTGCCTTCACAAGAGAGAGGCGCTCAGAGTAAAAGTCCAGAAACCTCCACTGGTTCATTGAACCAAAGCCACTCCACAGTCACTTGGAGTTTTAAAAGCAGTTTATCACATTTGTAATAAATCTTTGTTATTACTGCAGATTTGCTCTTGTTGTACAAAAATAATAAATAAAAACATCTGAGGAGCAGATGATTCCCTTCAGCCCTGGTACATAAGGCAAGGACTCGATACTGGCAATTGCACAGACCTCGGCTTCGCCCCTCTCTTCTTTGGCTGCAGAGATTTTTGAAAATCATAAAGAAATTAAAAACCTGCCAAAGGGAGTTCAGAACCTCACGTTTTCTCCAGCAGATATATTGTCCCAGCACGAGCCTGTTCTGGGCTCCAGCTCTGGAGACAAAGAGGCCCGTAGTGACCTGGATAATGGATATGAGAAGGGACCGGGGAGGTTACGAATAACCTTCCCCTCAGTCAGCTGCACAGCCAGCCCTCCCCTGGGACTCTGCAGGTGTTTGGGTGAGCCCTAGATTTGGGAGGGTTGGTTCATTTGTTTGTTTCCTTCTAAAACTGCAAAAACTTTAACACTTATCAGCAATTTTAAAAGATGGTTTTGTCAACCATTTGAGGTCGTAACTCTTAATTTCTGTACAATAACTGGACTCTCTGAAATAAAACTCACAACAAAATCCAACCATTTTCCTATTTCTTCATTTTTCTCACTGGATCCTACAGTCCTGCTTCTACTATTTAGTGCTTTTTGCAGAGAAGTGAACAAATTATCAAACGAGTTGTTTTATGGGGTTTACAGTTGCGCTCAATGATTTTGAAGGTCTTTTCCAACTTAAATGATTTTATGATTTCTATACCTCATAGCTTTTTCTCTTAAACACAGTAACATTCTGAGCCAGGATCCAGGCCCCACTGATGGTTGGGTGATATCTTACAAGTTGAGAATGATATCAGAATTAAATAATGTTGCTTACTATTCTCTTGTAATAAAACTAGCCAGATTTCTTGCCTGATGAAAATGGATGGAAAACACAACTTTTCACATAGGACTTAAAATGTATCTTTTCTGTCTGGCTCTAAAGGTTAGGGCCTGAATGGTGAGGCAGCCTTTACCCCATATCCTATCCTAAACATTCCCTTTCAGCTCTCTTGCAGGCTCCTTTCAGCTTCTGGAAGGTGCTGCAAGATCTCCCCCGAGCCTTCTCTTCTCCAGAGTGCATAACCCCAACTCTCTCAGCCTGTCTTCACAGCAGACATCTTCTTTCAAAGAGTGCAGTTCAGTGTAATGGTTTCAATACTTAAAATGTTTAAACAATTTACCAAGGGAAAGAGAAAGCAAGAAAAAGACAAATCTTTTGTGAGTGCACAACAGATGCACCGGTGCATGTTGGGACCGAGGCAGAACAGACTGGGAGCTGTCATCACCCCCCCAGAGCCACATTCCTTCCCCAGCTCATGTGGCCCACACCTGGGACACGCTTGGGAGGCTCCCAGGTTCCAAGCAGATGCTTCTACCTTTGTTCCTGCCTGCAAGACTTTTTAATTTCAGCATTTTCCCTCCCTGTCATCACTGTTCTCTTTCACTAGGAGTGTCTCTGACCAAATACCAAGACACGTTGAGGGTTTTTTAATTTATTTGGTTGGTTTTTGGTAAAGAGGAACTAATTGGAGGTGTTTTGTTTGTGAGGCATTTTCTGTTTGTGTGGTTTGATTTTTTATTATTCGAGTCACCCATCAAAAAAAAAATATTAAGAGCCAGAGCTAAGTTAGATAAAAGTCACATTAGAGAAAGTTGAGTAGATGGAAGCTTGAGGACTCTTGGCAGTCTCTGGACTTTTGTTACATTACAGGATGATGTTACATTGCAAATTTTTCTTTAAGATGATGTGAAAACAGTAACAAATAATTGCACCAAAAATGTGTGGCATGAAGTGCAAATAGATTTTATGTCTTTACTGTTTAATTCCCAATCCAAGAGTGAGTAAAGACAAAACTGAGTCACACATGATTCAGTTATCCTTCAATTTTACTATTTTATTAAACATTTATAGACGTGACTAAAATCCCATCAAGCATGTCATTGTTGCAACACTAAAATTAATAAAAGACTTTGCCCCTTTTTATCCTGATCAGTCTCTACATACTTTTCTCACTAATGCACCATCAGAGCTGCAGAACTTCTCATGAGCTGCTGAGTCACCAGCAGCTGAAATACCTCCCACAGGCCGCTCTTGAGCAGCAGAAATCTATTTTTCCTTTATGGAGAAAACAAATTATGCAAGAATCCGAGATATGTCCTTGCATCACAAGGGCTTTGAAGTGGCAGCACAAATGTTGGACGATAACTCAACCACCAAGAGGTGGGGTCAAAAAAACATGAGGGAAAGGTCTGGTCCTGGCAGTGCTGGTCTGCAGTGGGGCTGCACCCGTCCAAAAAGTGCTGCCATTTGGGGTGGACACAGTGTACTGCAGAGTTTGTTTGCGCTTGAGGCAAACATGTCCTGGACTGCATGGAAAGCTGCAAGGCTGACGTACAGAGATTGTCCCTGCTGATAAGAGAAGCACTCAGGAACATCACTAATTATCCCAAGGAACAGAAAGGAGGATCAGTACAGCTGAAGAGGGAAATTCCAGCTGGAAGACTTGGCAGTGCTTTGCTTTTAATTTTACTGTACTACAGCCTGGTGCTGCTACAAATAAATGTCAATTTTCCCTTCTTGCTCAAAAACAGAAAAAAAAAAAGGTTTGGAAAATGCTTCTGATTGCTAAGGAGGTATCTAGACTTTAGATGAAATGTGCAATTAGCTTTAAAATAGAGAGCTTGAAATAAAAATATTGGAATATATATTAAAAAATGTAACCCAATATTTGAAAAGGAAGCTGTCAATTATTTATCAATAAAAATACTTTTAAAAAAAGTAGAAATGAAAATGGAAATAAATAGAGGTATCTTCAAGTAAGGTGCATTTTAAACCTATGCTTAACCTGTTATTGAAATTCGGTATCTTTCCAGTGCCACTGGAAAAGGGAAAATTTGAATGACAGGACAAAAAACAAAAGCCAAACAAAACTTGTAATGGGAAGAAAGGGAAAACAAAAATTATGAAGTGAAAAGGACCAGTAAAGAAAGCCCTGTCTGCTCCTTCTGGCCAGGACAGGGCATGGGGTGTTTCAATGGGAACACTAAACTGGAGAATACCATTCCTAAACTTCAACAACCCCTCTATGGTACTTTAAAATATTGCCCTGGAGCTCAGGGAAGTGGAAAATGAAAATTAATCCATAACTGACAACACTGCTGCTGTCTGTGTAGAACAGAAGATCGGATTAGGATCCACAAGGTCACTTTAATAGACTACATCATTGCTTTTAATGTAATGGAAGATGATATTGCAGCAGGCATCACAGGCATGATGGGCTGCTCTATTTACACCCTGTTGACCTTCAGTGACCACTGAAGCAAGAGCAGAGAATGAAAACCACTTGCCATCCTTCTGCTGCAACCAAGACACTGAGCCAAGGCAGGAGTGCCATGAGAAGACTGCTCAAGTTAAACAGGGTTGGGGTTAAGTTCCTAGAGAACATTGATTTTTTCACCTGTTGCCTGAGAGAAGATGAGATTGGTGTAACCTAAAGCAACTGGAAGTGTTGCTAATGCCAGCAGATGCCAGGCAGCTGAATTCCTAATGTGAACACGGTGAAAAATGTCCTACAGCACCACAGACACAGCTCATGTGCCTGAACAGGATCCACACTGACTTTCATGCTCTCCCTCAGTCCAGAAATAGGCAAATGCTCAGCAACCCAATTATTGAAAGCTTGAACTGGGCTAAGTTGGGCAGAATTTCAACCATTGGAATGTACAAGAGAACACAAACCAGTCAATGATGCATCTGTGCCTGATGCTGCCCAGCCACCCACACCACACCATCTGGATCCAAGGCTTAGGTCAGCTTTGCCTCTCTTCGTTGTAAAGAACTTTTACACCCGACCAAATGAGAAGAGGTGCTGTACTCTGAAAGAGGTGGAACTCAGTTCAAGTATAAATACACACATCTGGCATCTAAATATCCATTTCTAGTACCTGACTGCCAAAATAACTCTATTTGAATACCCAGTGTTGAACTTTGCCCTCAGAGTGTTTCCCTCATGGTGTTTCTCTCTGCTTACACAATGAAGTGGCCAAGAAATCTATTCCTGATTTTTGTCTCTGTCCAGACCACATTTGCAATACATTCCCTCTACCTAAGTAGATGCTGTTAAATAGAAATATAAGAGAAGACAATGCATTCCCTGCAGCTGCCTCTCTGGTGAGAACACCACCTAAAAACAACAAAAATGCTACATGTTTATGTTCACAGGAGCAGGGAAGAGATTTATAACTTATTTTTCAATTTAGTAAGCACTAAATTGCACTAGTAGCAAGTTTTGATTGCAACCAGACAGTGGCCTGGATGATTCACATCCCTAGAGTTGTTTTCTGAATCTCCATATCTCGTTCCTTGTTCCCCAGGATAGCTAAACCTCCTCACTTTATACACTTTATTTCTCTATCTTACTTGCTAAATTCAATAATAATGAACCTGTGCAACATTTATTCTGAAGTTTAGCAATGAGGTTCATAGCAGTTGTTTGATTTTTGCCACAGAAGTGTTCCTTGAATGTCTTTATTATGAAAAGGAGAAGGGCAGTGCTTTGGATTAAATGAGCCAGATCTCCAGCTGTGGAAGGATAATTTTGTTTCACTGCAGTGGGACAATGCTGTTTGAAGGCCAATTCCCCTGACCTAGAGGATCTTCCCTGATTTCATCTCTCCAGCTGGACTTTTCCAGCTTGTAATTAAGTACTCACTGAGTACCAGGGAAACAAAGAATAAAGAAAGAGGGGGAAAAAATAAGCCCTTTGTAGAGGTTCCAGTCCTCTGGTCCAAGGAATATTTAATTATTTAGGCAAAGTGGAAATGCTTTTCTGGAGAGGCTGAGAGGGGTGTCCCGTGGTGGTTATGGACAGAAAGGAGAAAAAAAGAGAAAATGGACATAGGAAAGCCAGTGAATCTCTGCAGGTAAAAGAGGTGCCTGCTTAGCTTTTCAAACAACATAAATAGTTGTACTCACCAAATGAGTTAAGAAAGAAAGGTGTAGTTGAATAGCAAATTAATTGTCTTTAACTAGAGGTTTAGTATTCCATTAAAATTATTGGTTTGTCCTATATTCCAGGTGGTTATTGAGGAAAGAAGGCAACGTGAAATTAATCAGATTCAAGGTTGAATAGAAAATTAATTGTCTTTAACTACATGTTTAGTATTCCTTCAAAACTGTTGGTTTATCCTATTATTCAGGTGGTTATCAAGCATAGAAAGCAACGCGAAATCATTCCTGCTCCTGTAATAACTACAGGATATTTGCTGCGATGGTTTGTCCTGAAATTATGCTGCACAAACTTTCCTAATCTTTAACAAAGCTACAAAAACCCGAGGGGGAAGTCCCCTAAAAAGAAGAAGGTATTTCTGGCACGGGGATGCTTTAGAGCAGCGATGAAGGAGCGGTGTTGCACACACCGTGTACCTTTCCCAGGAACACGGGCTGGCCCCAGCTGCCGGGTCAGGGGCACCAGGGTGGCAGCAGATGCCCGGAGGATGCCGCAGCAGATGCCCGGAGGATGCCGCAGCAGATGCCCGGAGGATGCCGCAGCAGATGCCCTGCCCGTGGCTCCGTGTGCGGAACATCTTCCCGTGGCTTCCCAGCGCTGGGCTCCCTCACTTCCAAGAACCCAGGGGCCTCTTCAAACAAGGCTGAAAGGAGGGAGGCTTGCGAGTCAGCTGGCAGCACCTCCGCATTTTTGAGCTAGCCTGGATCCAGCGGAGGAGAGCTGAGTTTGTGCTGTGTGCCTGACCCCTCTCAGCCAAGTTCAGAGCAGTGCGAGCTATCAAACGTGACAGGCTCCTGGCAAGCAGCCGCAGCCTTTTGGCTCGAATCTCTTCCAGGCCCGGCTGGGATCAATTAAACCAAATAATAGTTCTTGCAATAACCAATTCCTACCTCATTCTTCAGAAATTGCTTAGTGTTCAAATGTAAATACTGTTAAGTTCATACCGCGCTCACCCTTCCCCCACTTGGGATAAACTGACACCTACAAATCCGAGACTTTTAGAGCGAGCCCTTAAAAGCTGAATCAGGAAGGCACTCGGCACGTGCAGGCCTGCATTCTTGTCTTCTGGTTTGCCATCATGAAATCCATCCTGCTTATCCAACACCCGAAATACGAATAAACCCCCACCACAAATTTATTTCTCTAAACGTCAAGTTAAATGGGGGTGTTGTTATCCGTAATTGATTTGCAGACTGGCCCGGCCAAACTGTTATCAAAGCCTCCCTCAAAAATTTGGAGTAATTTTCAAAAAAAGCCTCAGTTGTGCTATAACTCAAGTGTTTGCAGAAGCAGGTAATGGCCACATTAGAGCAAGGAGCATTTAAAATCGAGATCAGCTTTTCCAAGTGGTTCTACTACTGTACAGAGATTTGCTGTGAGCAACATGAACAATCCATGTCAACCTTTAAAATGATGCAAACCAGCATAACTGGAACAAACACATGAATGTTTCTCATTGTGAATGAAAACAAGAATTATTTTCCACTCAATTATTAAAAAAACCCCCAAAACTAATTTTTATAATCCAGTAATCTCCAGATCTTTCCTGAGAGGAGCCCGTGTTAAAACTATGAATCATAATAATTACTTTCTATGAAGCCAGACAGTATTTGCACAGATTTAAAGTCCCTAATCATTCTCTCATTTGCAGAGGAGCACAGCTCTCGACCCGAATAAAAAGAAATATAATACCTTCTTTTTCATTTTAATGAATTTCACGTAGTTTTACTTGCTAGATTTCCAAACCCTAACGTAACAGTAAGAAAGCACTTGTTCTGCTAAGCATTTGAAAGTAGTTGGATCATTCAGCTGCTTAAAGGCCCTCGTGAATGGAAGCCAAGGTTTTTATGATCCTGCAAAATGTCCAGTACTACCCTGGAATACTGAGCAGTTTTGTCATTGCATTCCTTAGGTAATGACTCTCCCCACCAAGAATTCTCCCCTTTTTTTGAGGAGCTGGAATAACCTCCCTGGCCTGGGCTCTCTCCACCACGTCGTGCTAACCTGACAATCCCCTTGAGGAGCCTGCAAGGCTTCTTCAAGCAGTCCAATTTTAAACTGTTCCATTTTCCAAGTAAAATTTCTGCAAATAAAGTCTTGCTTTAAATACACAGTATGGATAGCAGGAAGGCTGGAATGCCATTTAACTCCAGAAATAATTCCTCAGAGAATGGCTGAAGGCACCAAGCTGGTCAGTCAAATCCCTCTCTCTAAAAATATCAATAAATGTGACACTGCAGGGTCCTAAATTTATTGGTTTTATACCACCTTGGAAAAAATGCTCATTTCTCTAGAATTTTCTATAGTTGCCAGTACAGAATGGTTCAACAAGAAACTTCATGGGTTAAAATCCAGAAAACCACGGCTGCCTCACAGGAGGGAGCAGCATTTGAGCCCAATCTCCAATATCAGCACATTTTAGTGATACCATTCCACCTACCATAGCTTGTCTGCTGGTCCAAGTATTTCTTTTAAAAAGCATTAAAACAAAAACCACATTCCTTTGTAAAGTAAATTCCTATTCCAGTGAATTTTCCATTGTAGTACATGCCATGCAAAGTCACAGTTGCCCTTCTAAGGGGAAACCTCTGCAGTGAATTTGTGGGGTAATCTCCTGACTAGAAAACAATTCACAGGGAATTCAGTCCCTCGTTTGTCACCACAGAGGGAGTAACCCTGGAAGGAGACCCCAGCTCTGGGCTGTGCTCACCACACCACCTCTGCAGCCTCCTGTGGGATCTCCCAGCTGGGCTGAGCTGCTCTGTGTCCCCCAAGGAGGGCAGGTAGATCAGGAAAGGAGAATTCCACAAGCATGGAGGGCATGGAAAGTCTTTCAGTGTTGGGGAAAGAGTGAGAGTGCAGAGTTCAGGAAGCAGAGAGAGATGAACAAATGGGCACACATGTGACAGAGGGAAAAGGAAAGCGCGTGGGCTTCGAGCACTGAAACACAGATCTGAGACAGCCAAACCAGATTGCTCAGCTGTCTGAAGCAGTTAATGAGTTATTATCAGGGTACAGCCAGGAACCATGGAGAGGGAAGGGATTAGATTCTGCTGTAAATTACCAGAGATCACACGGTGTAACACACGCACTCCAGATTTTCAAAATATGGGAGTGTGTAGGGATGGGGGACAGGGGACAGGGGTGGGGGGTGGGAGAGGAATCCATTCAGGGATGTAGAAATGTGCAACGAGTCATCTGCAGTTCACAATCAAGGCAGATGGACAAATGAAAAAGGCTGAACCAGTGTGGTAATACCCAATAAAGAGGAGAAGAGAGAAATTCAAGGATGGCCCAAGCTACACCTGCTGGGGGAGGCTTCTGGGAGATGGGTCATTTCCTTAGAGGCAGAAACAGCAGGGGAAAAACAGACAGAGAGCAATGAAAGGAGTAGGAATCATTCAAACCACAGCAGAGCTTCCTTAGACCAAAGCCAAACCAGAAAAGCTCTCAAGCCACTGGGCATTGTCAAGCCAAAGCAGTGCTTTACCTTAGAGAGGTATTGACAAGGAGGCTGGAAATTAGTTGGAAAGTTATGGAATATTGCATATCTGTGGAAAGAAGGTCAAAAATATTTTCTAATTAATGCCATCTGCATTGATCTATGTTCTGCATTAACTCTTCTAATAAAAGACCCACATTTCACCCTTGGTAAAAGCATCAACAATATTAGTGGGTATTTTTATATATTTGCTCATAAAATATTGTTTACCAAAGCAAGAATTTATCTGATTTTAATATTTATGCTCTTAAGGTGGAAAATACAAGTCCTGAACAACAGTGTTTTATTTTAAACAGGAACTGGCCAACACAGTGCCAAAATACCTTCCTGAATAGCTAAGTGTAGTGTAACTTAAAACATCAGAAGCAGAGTCTGGTGGAAGGAGGCAGGTTCCTTATGCATGAAAAGTATGTTCTGAAATTCCCTCAAAGCCTCTGAAGTGCAAGCTGTGTTGAAAAAAAAAGATTGCAAAAACAAACCAAAAAAAAGTCCATGTTTTAGATTAATTTCTTTTAAAAATAGATTTGCTTACTAAAATATCTTTAGTGTTCAGAAAAGGATTAGGAGAGAATAGTCAACCATGATTAAAACAAAATAATCACTCTGCTGCACACATATCCTCCCTTTAAGAGGACAGGTACTTATGATAGCTATTAAATGAATCATTTGGGAAAGACTCAGCTCTTTCAGACAGAGATGAGAGCGGTGCACAAATGAGGGTAGAACAGAAAATGCATAAATTGGGTGGGAATGAAGGATTTGTTTCTGCAGCCTTCAGCAATTTGAAGGCTATTAAATATAAAAACTTGTATAAGACACTGGCTGTGTCCCAGAGGGGAACACTCAGAAGAAGACCAGGAGTCTTAATCTGAAACTCTGTGGCAGCTTAAAAACCCCTCAGACAGTCTGAGTTCCTCTGCCTTCCCCACAGATTGTTCCATACATTCTCTGTAAATTTTAATTCTGCAGCAATGTGTGTTAATTATTAATGCCTGGTACTCCAGATAAACAATTTCATAAGCAAGTTCATAAATAACTGTATCATTATCAGAATAAATCAGTTATTCTGGTATGAAAGACATCTAAATTTTAAATAAGCCAGAATTTAAAACATATTCCAGTCTTTGTCAACTGGAGTGCAAGTGTGAAGCTCTTTTTTTCCAGAGCTGAGAACTCATCTTGACATCTATGGTGACAAAATGAACTGAGCTCTGTTTAAATCTCTGTTTCTCAGTGTTCAGTGGTTTCTCGTCCAGAACAGGTGGACTCCCTACAGCATTGCAAGAGAGAAAAATATGACACTGATTATATAAACAGGTGGGTGCTCTACAATTAAAAAATGTGATGTTTTTTGCTAAACTTCATCATGAGAGTTGTCCACTTCCAGCTGTTCAGCTGGTGAAAGCAAATTAAAGTTGACATGCACCATTTTACCCTATAAGTTTTATTCCAGAGATTTTTTTTATTATTGATGATTATTACCTATGGATGTCTCACGTCTTTCACTAGTCTCTAGTATGTTTCTCTTTTTCATTACAAAAATACGGTAATATTCCTGCTCTGATGGCCTCCTGGAATCCCTGAACATTTCCAGAACACAAACCTGGCTATCAAAACATAGCCACAAGTGCTCTGTGGTGAGCAATAAAATACTCCCGGCATCGGCACTGCATCCAAGCTTTTATACACAATTACAGGATCAAATTACTGCAAGGCAGTATTTTCAAAGAATGGCTGTGGCTGCCTCTGTCTGTGAACAGCTACTGGAGACATACCTGGAAATTAGGAAACACAGGCACTTCCAGAAATAAACAAATAAAAAGAAGTTGAAGACTTCTTTGTGAAGCCCAGAGCAAAGTCCTGTCAAAGCCATCAACAGCTCTAAACAAATACCTTCTTTCCTTTCATTAATACCTAATTTTTTTTTCATTTCCTTAATGTTACACACTGGAAATAAGTATTTATTCCTGGGAAGGTACCGAATTATTGTCCTTAGAACACTCAGATTTTTTTTTAACTTGGCGAATTTGTTTCAGTTCTACTCCTTTAGAAAGTGAAGAAGTAAAGCTGAGCAGTGGGAGGTATTTCCCAAGCAGCAGCATCCAGCTCTTTAGGAAGTTTGTTAATCAAAGCACTAACTCTCAAATTGACTTTGAATTTCGTGTCTTCATGTTGCTGTTGGACACACCAAGTTACTCCTAAACCATCAGGATGCTAAAAACCCGAGGGGAGATATTTTCAAAAGTAAAGGATCATTTTCCTTGGCTAAAACATTTCTCCTTGGAATTCCTCAAAAAGTTTCTTTTTCGCATTAATCTCAAGTATAAAATTCTCAGTTGTTTTCAAAGACATGATGCTTAATGTCTGTCCTCCTCTTCCCCAGCTGAGTGGGTGCAGGAGCTTTTAGTGAATTAAAACAGGAGTGGGATGACCTAAACAACAGAATTACAACTGAATTATCACCACTGAGATGACAATGGCACATGGACAGGTACTTTTATACTACAAAATACAAGATTTTGATGGGGTTATTTTGAAATTAAATGATATCATAACTTTTGAGGTGTGGAGGTTTCCTACCCTTTTTCACTTTAATAAACTGAAGATTTTAATAGAGATCTTTTAGCAACACGTGCTGGACTCTGAGGGTGTGAATATTTCCTGACCAGCCAAGTTTACCATCCATCTCACACAGGAAACTCATAATTTTCTTTAACAGTGAAATTTAGCTAAAACTGAGTAACATTAATAAAAAAATAATCTTTAGGAGATCCATTCTACACAGTAAAGGGTCATGCTTTAGGGGAAAAAAAAAATAGGCTTTAAATCCTCATTTTAGATGAGGAATAATTCAAAGATCCTAAGTATCTACAAATCCCAAAACTGTTTCCTGGCCATCTCACACTCTGGAATGGCAAACTGTTTCTTTTAGTAGCCTCCATATCAAATGAAAACCTAATTTTAGGTTGCATTAAGAGCATTGTAAGAGTGATCATCTCGGTATCAAAAGGGAAGCATTTGGAAAGATAGATGCAGGGAAAATGAGAGCAGATCATATATATTGCAAATATATCATTTAAGAAAAGGCAGCATTCGGCTGCCTTGGAGACCTTGCCTCCAGCTGAGAATTTGGCTCTGTGTGGGTACAGACACCATCAATGTCTTTTCTGCTGTACCACAAATGAAAAAAGAACAATCCAGGAAAAAGTCTTGAAAAACTCAGGTCAGGAAGGGTGAATGAGGAGGGGCAAAATTATCAAACAAAGGTGTATTTTTAATAATTTTCTTCTTTTTTATTGCCTGAGGTGCTTAAGAGGCATAACTAATATTCTCAGATCCCATCAGCACCATATTTCAATTTTACAGAATACTCAAGCTGGGATCTCAGAGTTATCAACAAAATGCCAGCTGAAACAAATCCATCAGCTATAAAATATGCTTTGTGTTTATCTGGGCACACTAAGTGACTCTGGAAAATAAAAAAGAAAATAATTCAGTTTGCAATCAGATGTGTGGGGCTCCTCTGATATCTCTGATAGGGTTATACTCACCACCATGTGCTTAGAAAAAAGGCATTTGTCTAAAGCCTCTTTGCAAAATATAACAGAAAAATTTGAGCAGAGCTCAGTGGCTTCTGTTGCTGCCCTTACCCAACATTATGCATTTGTTTCATCCCACAGCTTTCTCTTAGGCTGCCAAGCAATCACCCAGGTTAAATTTCCCAGTGAGGTTTCAAAGATGGTTCTAATCACTTTGCTGTCTCTTAATATGGTGGGGGTGTGGTTTAATTTTCATATTTTTGGCGCTGACTTCAGTTGAAGTCTCCCAGCACAGTTCTCCTAAGGGTGGGAGGCTGATGCTGCAATAAAGGACAGACAGAACTTTTTCACAACCCTGCCACCCCTCACATCCTCTTCCCCCTTTTGTCCCATGGCCCAAACCTGTGGAAAGAGCCACCTTGGAGCCCTGCGAGGAGGGCTCAAAACAGTGATTTTGGAGTGGAGGAAGTGGCATTTTGATACTGTACTTCAGAACCTTAAATCCCACTAACACCATTACAGGTGTTCAAATAATTTATTATAGCTGGTCCTACAGCCTTGCCTTTCATATTTACCAGTTCTGCTGCTGCCTTTCCAAGAGGAAAATGAGCCTTATTTGAAAAGGGAGCGATTTCAGATAGACCAGGGAAGGACTCACTTTTCAAACATCGTAAAGGCAGCTCTGCAGTCCAAGCAGAGGCTTTGGCAGAAGCCTGATGCAGTGGTAATACTTCCCAATCCAGCCTTTTTTTCTTTAATGGAAAATGATGGAAAGTCCTGCTTTAACAGGATTTAGACGCTGGCTCTTGGAAACAGGATTTGGTAACCAAAATAAAAAATATCTCAGAAACTTTCATGGCCTCCATCACTAAAGCCTGGCCAAGTACTTGCATTTAATAATTGAAGCTATCAGTTTACTTTTACTTAGTGGATCTAAACCCTCTCTCCAAAACAGACACAAAATCCCCTTGGCTGTGCTGTCTGCAGCCAGAATTTGGGGCAATATATTGGTAAAAATTAGATATAGTGATGGCAACAAATAAGTTTGTTGTTATTTGTCGTAATGGTTAGGAGATAAGGTGACAGCTGATAATCTTCACATCCTGGTGCCAGCGTGGTGTTTATAAATGTTTATAGGTGTGAGTGAAACCTCACCTGAGTGTGACCTCACGTAGCTGCTGGAGTCCCCTGAAAGAGCTGCCTGGAAAGACCCTACATCAATCCCCAGCTGTTCCCATGAAATCCCCTGAGCTCCCTGAGAGATGAGCTAGAACTTTACCTTACACCAAGCATATCCTGCCAGATAAACTCAGATTTTGTCCTGGAAAAGTTTGGCTCTTGATCCCCAGGCTTGTAAAGAACATCTCTACTGCTGTGCTAGAAAATTAAAAAATGTTTGAATTTCCTAGCTGAAGGCAAATATGTAAATTTTCGTTAGAACAGCTGTTTTGTATTAGTTTTAGAGAGAAACATTAAAACTCGGGCATGTGTTGCACTGACAGCAAACTGGCTCAGTGGGTTGTATAAAAAGGCCTGGTGAGAGATCCAGATGGTGGACCTCACCTCCAGGAAGTTCCTGTGTAGATAAAGTGGAGAAGGATGCAAAAAGAGAAGAGAACCATTCTGGAGGAGTATGGAACTCCCCAGACCGTCTGGGTTTTTTTCCACAGAAAGTCATTCTCTGCTTTTGGGATGCAGCACTCCATTTCTGCACAGCCTGGCAGGGTGATTTCCTCACTGGATCACTGCAAACTCCAACGTGCAGTTTTGTGCTAAGTGTGTGGTAAATCCATGATGGATGCTCTGGAAGCCACAATTGCTACTGCACAGAAACTTGTGGTGTTGGTACAATATGAGATAATAGCAGGGGGCAAAGAGCTGCCTTACGAGGAGGCTCAGCTGAAAATACGGCTTCAGATTTCAGCCCAGGCCCTTATCACTCTATCAGCTCCAGACTGATCCTTTTCCAGTCCTGCCAAGGCAAAATAACTCCATGAAATATTGGAAATGGGAAAAATTAACCCTTGCTCAAAAAGAACACCATGAGCCATGTAAAATTCTTAAATCCCAACTTGAATCAGGGTTTGTCATGACATGCCTGAGAATTGCGAAGTTCAAGAGTGCAGCAAGGAGGTTTGGCTTTTTTTTCAATAACTTCTCTTCACAATGAGTATGTTTCATGTTCTGTCACCAAAGAATTTGGACCAGATTAAGCAGCTAATGAGGAATTGGAAAAAGAGTCAGGAAAATAAGCATGGAAAAAAGAAGAGAATCAGCAAAAACAATGGGGACCAGATATTTGTCCACTGTAAACCAACACTGACCTAAAGATTTGTGTGAAGTTACATCACATCACCCTCACCAATCCACTGTGTTCAACCACTTCATTTGGGGCTGGTTACACCAGAAACCTGATGGATTGATCTGCTGTTTCTATAATTACTCTTGAATGGTTTTCTTGTTCCTATTAATAACTCTATCCTTAATAAAGGAAATAATGGGGTTATCTTTGCTGAACTACAAAAGTGGAATTTATTCAATATTATGATTCCACTTCAGGCCAGCAAGGACTTGGAAATAAGTATCCATCACTAAAGTGAACACTAGATTTTCAAAAGGAGCTGTCTTGTAAAAGAGAAGGGAATTTCCACCCTGCAAAGGATTACATCATTTTGACAATCATGACTGGAGTGGAACAGCACAAGCTCATTCCCCACCCCTTTCTCCATCCCACTTTTCTCTGTGTTTAATGTAAATAGAAATTCTCTCAAATATTTTGACCACTAATAAAATGCAGTGTTTTTTCCACAAGTTCAATGTCGAAATGCCTCTTTTTGAAGTGGTGTGACCCTTCCCTGGCTGCACCCTCCTTTCAGGGAGTTGTGGAGAGGGAGAAGGTCCCCCCTGAGCCCTTTTTCTCCAGGCTGAGCCCCCCATCTCCCTCAGCCCTGCAGTGGCCACAGAGTAGGGGGATCCTTTGTGGAATACAAAGATTAAAGCAGCTTTTATTACTCTTTTGCTTGATTTATTGTCAGAAGATTGTTAAAAGGAATGATTAGTAGGAACAAATTGGAATGAGTAAGAAGTCTCCTTTTGTTAAACAAGTGCCAAGGAATAGTTTGGATTGCATATTCCAATGCTGTGGGGAAAAATGAAGAATATGGTACAAAGTAATTACTTGGCTTTGGAGGAATGGAGCTAATTGGGAGAGAGGGTAGGAAAAAAAGTGATTCAGGGGATACAGTGAGCACGAAAAATATTTATGCATGGAAGAGAAATGGAAGCAGAGGGCAGAAGGGAGGAGAAGACAGCAAGGCAGGCATTTCATCATGGAAGATTATCGGGTTTGTCAAGCGTGACATCCCATGGTGAATTCATGCTGACCACTCATGACTTTCCTGTCCTTCCTGTGCCTGGAAATGGTTTCCAGGATGAATTACTCGATCACCCTTCCGGGGACTGACATGATGCTGTTGTTCCCTGGGTCCTCCTTCTAGCCCTCAATGAAGGCAGGAGTGACACTGGCTCTGCTCCAGTTCCTCCAGCCACAGTCATTCAAGGATTGCCAAGAGCAGTCTCATGATGACATCAACGAGGTCCCCCAGTACTTATGGGTACATCCCATTGGGGCCCATGGATTTACATTTGTCCAGCCCCCTCAAGTGTTCCCTGACCTGGTCATCTTCCATCAAAGGTAAATTTGCCATCCTACATATTATCCCCATGTCTTTAGGGCCTGGATTGGTGAAGTCCAATCTTGGTAGTAAAGACTGATGAGAAGAAGGAATTCAGCACCTCAGCCTCCTCCATGTCCTGTGTCAGTGGGTTTCCCACTTCACTAAGGATTAGTGATGCAGGGGCACCTTTCTAAGGAGATAAATCTTAACTTGAAAATCTGTTTCAGTTGTGGGATAGAATAGTAAATATGCACATTTTATTGTTCTGAGTGCATGATCTATAAAATCTTAAAAGACAACAAATCACAAGTATTTCATAGTGCTTTAAAAAAGAGGCAAATTCAAAACCTAAACTTTCATTCTTCAAGAGCCTTTTCATTCCAAACCAGAACAGATGGATAAATATTTTTTTTGTGCCTGAAACCTTTTTGACACTTTTAACACAGAAACCCCTTGCAAGATCATGTCTCTCCTGGGAACTGTACCTTGGGTGAATTATACCCAGACTTTTAGCAGCCTGCAGTGCAATGTGCTGCTTGGTTCAACACAGAGGTGTGATCTTGGCACAGCTTCTCTGTGGAAATTGTGCTAAGGTGTGAGAACATACGTGAACCATGGCTGGGCAAGATAAGCAGAGTGAAAGCCTAGACAGAGGGCAGTTGTTGAAATCCTGACAGTTAGCAGTTTCCAGAGTCCAGAGGAGAAATGCTGGCATGAAAAGGTGTCAAAAATCACAGGGAAAAAAAAAAAGAGCAGAGGATGGAATCTATGGAATAGATGGAATAGTCTCTACTATTTTGCCCACTCCTCGGGGGGAAATAGTAGAGACTTTTATTCTTAGCTATCATCATACAGTACAGCAGGTGATGCAGACTGATGTCAGACTGAACCACTTCCAGTCCCAAGCAGTCCATCCAAAATATTCAGCTGCTTTTCAGTTTTTCCACTGGAGAACAGAAAAAAAAAATTAAAATTGAAATTTTAGCACATAAAAAGACAATGCCAGAGATGCTTGATGCTCAGTGAGGAAAAACTTATGGAAAATATCAGATTTGCTCTAGTTTCAGGGTGGTAAGGCCCTGTCACAGAGTGCCCAGAGAAGCTGTGGCTGCCCCTGGATCCCTGGCAGTGCCCAAGGCCAGGTTGGACAGGGCTTGGAGCAGCCTGGGATAGTGGAAGGTGTCCCTGCCCATGGCAGGGGGTGGAACTAAAGAATCTTTAAGGTCCCTTTCAATCCAGACCACTCCATGATTCTATGACTCCATGACCCAATTAAATGGATTTAATTGCCTGCCCGACCCCAAGCTGGTCCTTCATCCACACAAGAATGGGGCTGCAGCAGATCAGCTTCAGTGTCCATCACCAAGCCAGCCTTTCCTGGTTCCCATCACGTAAAAGGCCAGCCTGGCAAAATCCTGGTGCAGACAGAGCCACAGCCAGCCTTCCCCAGCTCTGTGGCCTGCTGCCAGCAGGGACTTTTCCTGCCTGGAACTCCCTGACATAACTGGATGAGGCAATTCTGTGCAAAGTGCAAAAAAAGATCTTTTGTGAGGCTGAAATGAATGGCCACAGCAAGCGAAAAAAATAGCTCATTGCTGAGACTGGTGTGAGGCTTTTTATGAGTCATTACCTCAGAAGGATTTCATTGGGGTTCTGGGAAATGAGGAACTGGGGGCTCATTTGTCAGGATTTCAGAGCTGCAGGTGAAACGCTGCCTTCAATAAGTGGATTCCTGAAAGTCCTCACTGGAGGAGGACACACCAAATTATAACTTACTGAAGTAGTTGATTAGCCTTTATTTTGGTAAAGCAGTGCCCCAGGGAGATCTGAATGTTCTTTCACTTTCTGTGAATGAATTACATCCTTCACGTTAATGTTAAAAATGTTAGTTAAACATTTTACTAAATGTAGCTTCCTGATCCTGTGCTCATGAACAAAAGTCTCTTGTTACAATAAATATTGAAGACACATCAGTAGCTTTTTCCTTCGTGTCTCAGGCTGAGTAATTTTAAATGCCAAACATTTCCTCATTAAAACTCTTCCATAATCTTAAGGGATGGGGTGAAGAGGGCAGAAGATTAAAATCGTGTTGCACAAAGTGTACTGCAATCACACTTTATTGATAGTTATAGTACTGGCTGGGATGACTCAGTCCACCACAGGACACTGAGTTTTGGTCAGAGCAGAAACGAGAGAAGGAAGAAAAAGCCCCTTTCTCTGAGACAGTGTTCTACTGATAAAAATATGACTCTGGAGAATTCCTCGTCCATGAGCCATGACAGCTCAATTTCAATTGAATTTTTATTTTCAGAATTTCAAGGAGAAGTTTCTTTCTGTACCACTCAGGGGAGTGCTGGAAATCCTCATTTCCCTGACCTTCTCCCAGGACGAGGGGGCAAAGCATCACCCTCTGCACTCCAGCTCTGTGGAGGCTGAGTCTGGTCAGTGCTGAGGCAAGGGAACAAAATTATCAGCAAAATGTTCCACAAGTTCTGCTGCATTACAGATGCAGACAGCCAAAGGCTAAACTCGAAAGAATTTCCTTGAGAATTGCAAAAGACATTTGGGTGCATCAGGCCTTCTCCCTTTCAAATTTAAAGGTCCTCCTCCAAACACGAGGTAGGAGAGCGATCCTTGCACTTTGCTGGAACAGCCCCAGTTTCTCTGGCTTACAAAATGGTAAAACCTTGGCCTTCAGAGCAGGCAGCCTAAGGCAGAGAACAATCTTGGAAAGTTTCAGCCCAACCCATTAACGTTTGGCAAAGCCATAACCAGCCTAAAACAGAGGCCTTTAATTAGAGCGGGTCGGAACATTCCCAGCTAAATGAAATTTCATTGAAATATTCTGCTTCATCCAAGCCAAAGCAACATTTTTCAGAGACATATCTGCTTCCACAAGGTTTTTGTTGGGAAAGCTGAGAGGCAAAGCGTGCTCACACACTACAGCCTGAAGATGAGGTCACTGGTTTGGGATGTACGAGATGCCAGTTGAGGCCCTGACTCTCAGAGAGTTGCAGTAAAAAGCAGTGCTCTTGCATCAGGAATACAAAATATTCAAATGCCAGAGCATCTCCCTGGCTGGGTTATCCACAAAAAATAAATTAGCATGAGATATATGCCTTGATTATGATGTTCAAGAGATTTTGTGTCTTCAAGCACCACACACAAAATCATATTTTTGAACATTATAGGTTGACCTAAAAGGGAGCTGACCTCTTCCAGAAGTCTGTGCTGCTAACGGGAAAGTTAGTCAATATTTAAACTTCAAAGATCTCATCAGTGAGTACAATTCTTGGACAGATCAATAAATATTTTTTTGAAAAATTACAGGCCATAAAAAGGGGGAAGAAAACATTAATATTACCAGGGGAAAATCCTTACTCTTTCATTCTTATGGTTTTCACGTTTTATATGTGCACATGAAGCAGGCAATAGCAGGAGAAAATATGTTTGTAATTAAAATGTATTTCATACTGTGGTAGGTCCTCCCATCCATTACAGTGAGGTTTGAGGCCTACAAGTCTTGTCCTAATAAAGGAGAGAACAGAATTTTTCATTCCTGAAGGTTTAAGCAGGAATTCCTTGCACTGCTCAGTTGAGCTGATGCAAACCATTGCTTTCATGCACTATTACCTGTCTTCAGCTTGTGCAATTATTTCATTTCCCAAACTTCAGGTTTGGTGAACACCTGCTTTTTCTGAAGATTATCCAAAGGTTTTTGACATAAATGTTGGGCTTGTAGCATTCAGTGCTCTGTTATTGCACAAGTCAGCAGAAAGGAGCCATGTGACACAGAAGATTGGGATTATATTTAGTTAATTTGACGTAAAGAGTAATGCGAGCACATATTTTTCTAAAAACACACTTTCTCACTTAGAAGCACTGGTTTTTCTATATTCTTCTTTAATTCTTAGCATAACATTCTCAAAAACATTTAATATCTGTGATTCATACAGTCTAATTAAAAACAGAAAACAAAACCAAAGACATAACTTCAAAGACAAAAATAGATGAAGTATTGAAAACCTGGGACTCTCTTCTCAAACTGCTGAGATTTGTGGTTTTCCTCCCTGAATATCAAAATTCTGAATTCAGCTGATCATCAGCTGAGGATTGTGTCTTCCAAAAGGAAGTGCAAAATTTTCTTCAGTAACATTTATGGAAATAAAATTCAATGCTTATCAACTGTAGATTTCATCTCTCTCAGTTAAACTTTTATTGGAAAAACTCTGGAAGTTACTGAGGTCACAGCTTAAAATGCAGCAGCTGTGTGTTAACAATCAGATTTTGTTAGCCAGGAGGAATAATATAGTAAATTCTTGTTCAATATTTAATTTAACCTATCAAGAATAAGTGCATTAATTTAAATGATGGGCTGCTCCAATTCTCCTCATGGGATGAAAATTGAAGTGTTTGAGGTGAAAACCAGAGCAACCCTCAAATTCTAGAAAACAAATCATTAATTTAATACTTAGGTTAATAGCCTTTCACGCTTCCTGCTGACCTCAAAGCACATTTTAATTTCTCTCTCTTTTTTTTTTTTTTGTTAAGGCCATGCACCCTCACAAAATTCAAACACAGTAATGAGGAATTCAATATCCTAAGAGCTCTGTGAAACCACAAACTTTCCGGAAAGAAAAAAAAAAGAAGCTTGCAAATTTTAACATGCTGGACCAGATTGGTGTGGTTTGCTTTCCATTAGTGGCTGGCACTTCTCACAAGAAGTGAGGACAATGGATATAAATGAAATCTTGGTGTCAAGCTAGTGATTTCCTTGGATTTTCTGGTGATTCTGGTGTCTCCAGCTGTACCTTAATGCATCCAAAAAGGCATCCCTGCTGCTGGCATTTTCGTGGCTGTCAGGTACTTCCCTTTGCAATGGTAATGATGAATTTTAACACAGACTATTGCCATTTAATAAATGATTAACTTTAATACATTAACAAAGTAAAAAAAAGAAAAGGTGAATTATTATATAGTGACTGGAAGTATAAAACTTAGGAGTGCTAAGTATCAAACTTACGATACTTCAACAATCCAAAGTGCTCTCACATGTTCCTGAAAAAAACCTCGATTTACTGGCTTAAATTTTCTACCAGACACTTCTGACTTTGTATCAAAAAGGACGTGAAAACTCCTTTCACATACTGAGCACATGCATAAAAGAACATGTGTTATTTATTAACAGGAGAAAGCATTTATTAAAATCTATCCTGGCTTTTGCAAATAAGATGACTTCATGCACAGGAAAGAGGTATATATGATAAGTTGTTATTTCAGGGCTGTTTTGGAAACATTGAAAAAGGGGGCTAAAACTATTTTAGATGCCACTTTTAATTAATCTAATTTCCAGAAGGAAATTCACAAAGTCACAAAGTGAAGCATAATCTGTGGGAAAACCCTAAGCTGCACTCATTTAAAACTCTTTATGGCACATTAATGTTTCTAGTTCAGTATTTTACGAACTGCAGAAGTGTCAAAAGCTTTTTATGGTTTGCATTGAACATTTCAAAGGTCTGTCTCAATTCTCATTGTAAACTGTCAATATTGTCTGGAGCAAAACCAGCAAAATATCTCTTATTACCTGGTCTTAATCTTCCAGTCCATCCTGCCAAATGCTCAGAGGAGAATTGAAGAGAAATTCACAGTAGTCAAAAACACGCAAGTCACTTCATATTCCAGTGCAAACTTACCTAAAGTGAGATATTATATCATATTTTCCTTACATTAATATCCTGCTCAGGTCACCATCAGACTATTTCTAACTTGGCTATTTAATTTTTTTCCATTTTATTCGCCACCTCCCTCACCTAAATGATGGGTAGAGTAGGGATTTTCCTAAGGGTTATGTGGGAAAGCTGAACTCAGTAGCACCTTCCATGCTCCAGAATGTTGTGGAAAGCATAAATTGAAGTGGTGGAGCACCAATGGCTCAATATAACCCCACCAAATATCTTTAAAAACATCCAGAGCTATGGAATTGCCCTTTCTGCTCCCCAAGCCATGAATTTTCAGTGATCACATTCGACATTTTCCTACCCCTATTTCATGGTAGGCAGAAAATCTTTGAAAGAAAGGAAAGGGTTTTCATCAGACTGGAGTCCATAATTGTGATTAAAGTGAGATATTGAAGAAAACAGAATATGACACAGGATCTGGTTGGTTTTAATGCAAATGCCCCAGGCTTTTGACACTGCCTATAAAAAATCTATCATTAACTGCCATCAGTACTATTAGAAGGTTTCATTTACCTATGATGAGCCAGCATTGAACAATCCTTATTCTATCCAAACAAAAAAATAAATCAACAAAGCCTTGATTCCAAGAAAAAAGACAAATATTTATATCAGCTCTTGCTTTTCATTGCAAAAGTGTGCAGCCACTACTCTTTACTCTTCCTCTCAGTTTTCCTTTTGCACAGTTCATCACAGAAGCCATTCTGCACTCACAGTGCCTTTATTTTATTTGGCCATATTTTCTCAACCCACCCCCCTGTACACAAAAGTCACTGGTTTGTACAATCAGCTGTGCACTGCAGAGAAATTAGGGAGTGCTTCTCTGGCACACTAGCCTGGTGAGGGGGTTTTTTGGCTAAAAATGCAGAATATTCTTTTAATTTAGCACAGCGCTTCATAGGCAGTGCATGGAAATAGTCTCAAATAGATGAAATTCAACAAAAAAAATTTTCTTGGGGGAACAAAAAATAGAGAAAGGTATCCTTCAAAATCATGTTAAATCCAACTTATTGCTGGTTGAAATGAAGTGAAATCAAGTGATACGGCAACCCCTCATGGCAGAGGGTTGGAATGAGATAATCTTTAGGGCCCGTTTCAACCCAAACCATTCCATGATTCTATGACATCTTATTGTTGGGAAAACACAAATAAGAGATATTAAATTACAGGTCTCTTTCTAGAATTCTTGAGCTTTTCCTCTGATTAAATTCAAGTGAATTGCAAATCAACCTTTTAAATGAGTTGAAAGTCTTGATTACCCAGTACTATGATTCATTTCCAGTCAGAATATTGTTGAATTAGTAACATGTTATTAGATCACAATGATATTATTTCTCAGTTCAAAAGTTCTCCTCCAAAGATACACAAGTTCTTTCAAATAATAAATAGTACATTTGCAAAGAATTAGATATCATATTATTAACCAATGAATGTGTCAGAGGAGTGCTGGAAGTGCAAGTTGTGCAAAGAAAGGGAATTTAAGAAACAGTGCAGATGAAAACCAAGGGTCTACTGGAAATATCCTCTAAGATATCACTCAGTGTCATGAGAAAAATTCTATTCTGGCTCATAACACTGAGATTGAACACTACATCAAAAATGTGTTCTTCTGTCTAGTCTGCAGTAAGAGGGAGTTGGGAGCCCTCAGGCTGAGCTTCCTGCTGGTGTAAGCAGCACAGCTGGATTTTCTTCACCAATATTTGCTTCCATGTATTATTTTGTGAAATTCTTCAGATTTTCTGTAGAGAACTGACAGATACCCAGCGTTTTCATCACACAGGAAATTCCATTATTGAAACACTTTGTCCTGATATCAAATCAGGACAAAAACTCAAAGTATCCCTTTGGGCTTTTTCACATAGGAAAAACATTCCCAGCTCTGTTGTTAAAAATGCCAACTGTTTGGAGTTGGTTTAGTGAAGAGTGTTAATATTTTGTGACAAAATCTCACTGAAAAAAAATCAATTTTCATTTCCCACATCTCCATTTTCCCTTTTAATTTCCCTGTACAATTTTGGTTCCTAAAGTGCTGCAGAACTGCTTTTCCTTGGTGACTGGATATTGGATTGCTGACACAAAGAGGTGGATTTTGGTAAGGTGTTTGCTGTACTGCAATAATTATCCTTGATTTTATTAATAACTAAATAGAACTGATTACAGAATTCACAGCCACAAAACAGTTTACTAGATTTCTTTCTAAATACATAAATAAATTGCTGCTTATATCTCAGCCCAAAATATACATTAGCTCTATAAGTACCAGTACTGCTTCCAAAATAATGAGATTTATTTTAATTTAGGCAAGTTTTGACCAATGAATCTACAAAATACTTCATTAATTATGATTTAAAGATGTACTGTGCTTCTGAAATGGACTCTTCCTTTGCACCTCTCACCTGTAATTTCATTTATGATTCTCCTGGCACTCAGTTTAACTTTCAGCTCTTTACATATCTTGCATATGAAACTAAAATTGCAAATAGCCCCTTTCTGAATACAGTTTTGAATAGTTTGCACTTCCAGAGTTTCAATAATTTAAATTATAAGATGTGTCAAAATTTACCTTGCAGTTACTACAGCTGTGTTAGGCATAGATTTACAGTACCTGTTTCATCTTGGAGAAGCATAACTATTTCATATACTAATTTAATTTCTTGCCTTCCTAACTTTTCTGAGTTTAACAATATTCTAGATCATTATAGTAACTGTTATTTTTAACAGAATGTGTATTTTGGGATAAAAATCATGCTATAAAAAGACCACAAAAATAATGAGATTTCCAATATTAAAAACCTTCCTACTTAAACCTAATCCCTGTTAAGAACTATCAGGATTTTCACAAAAATCCTGTTACCAAGAGGGGAATATCCCATTTGATTTTTATAGGATCAGATGTATGCTCACTGCATTTGTCTGCTTTTCAAAATTAATTAAGGTCTTAAACACTTTCCATGAAAATATTGAAGGTGAAAGGCAAAGGCAAAGTGAGAAGCTCTGCCTGTGCAATGTCATGTTTGGTGTGATGGGCAGAGGGGTTTGGAGAGGTGATTTACTTTGTATTTTAGCTTACTGGGTTTCAGTTAATGAATTTGTTCTTTTGGCCTTAGAATTTTATCCCGACTCTTTTTGCAGTCAGTGCTGTTTATCACAGAATCATGGAATGGTCTGGGTTCGAAGGGACCTTAAAGCCCATCCAGTGCCCCCCCTGCCACGGGCAGGGACACCTCCCACTGTCCCAGGCTGCTCCAAGTCCTGTCCAGCCTGGCCTTGGGCACTGCCAGGGATCCAGGGGCAGCCACAGCTGCTCTGGGCACCCTGTGCCAGGGCCTGCCCACCCTCACAGGGAACAATTCCTCCCCAATATCCAATTTAAACCCAGTCTTTCTCAGTTTGAAGCCATTCCCACTTTTCCTGATGTGGAGTCCCTCTCCAGCTTCCCTGCAGCCCCCTCATACACTGGAAGGTGCTGAGCGTTTTCCACACACCCTTCTCATCTCCAGGCTCAAAGCCCAAATTTTCTCAGCCTGCCTCCATAGGGAAGGTGCTCCAGTCCTTTATCTCCTTTGTGACCCTACAGAGCCCTCACACAGCCCCAGTGCCCCACAGCACAGCACATCTTGAGCACAGAAGGAGCATTCCTGCCTTGAACAGAGCAGCTGGACACGAGATATTTCCTGAGATGTCACCTTCTTACAGCGGTGAAAACCATACAGCGGGCAAGTCAGGATAGAACTCCCTGAGAACAATCCCTAGTGTGAATAATCATTCCCCCATGTGCTTTGGAAGCACAGGTTTCTGTGGGAAGGAACTGCTTCTCACCTGGTCTCCTCGAACAGCCCAGCACAGGAGCACTCTAATCTTGCTTGGGGTCTCCCAAGCAAAGGCCTGTTGCCAACAATAGCTGATTATTAATCTTTCCTAGCAGGATTTTGAATGACTATGAGAATATACAGTTTGGACAAACACAGCAAAAATTCTTTCTTTTTTATCTTTTGGTTGTTCTTTGCTCTCATATGCTTAAGTAATTCAAAACATGAGTGCCTCCCCTTGTTTCGGACTGCAAGTGACATCTGTTCCTCATGAACTCGCTGAGTGCATGCATGATATTTGCTGTGCCTGGATACTTTCCTTTGAAACATGCACTAACTAAAGATGAGCTTTTATTCTGAGACTAAACAAAAGTTTGGTTCACTGAGTGACAGGTCTGCATTGGGCAAGATTTGAAGACAGAATCTAGGCAAAATCTCTGGGGGTTTCAACTGAGAACATTTATCTGAACAGGACAAGAGGAGTATGAAGATACTCTACTGACTCATCAGAGGCAGTTCATCCAAGAACAAGGCAAAGCTGCTTTCATACCATGTTTCCTACAGCATTCTCTATACATTACTCCCCTTATCAAGTTTTCCAAGCCAAAGACTCAGAAAGAAAACAAAATATGTAGTCACAAAGCACAGTTCTTTTCCCCTCCCCAAAAAACCCACGTGTTTAGAATTCATACATGTCTTATCCAGAACTCAGAGAGGCTGTAATCATAAGAGTGACAAAACTGCAAGGGCCAGGGCAGGAACAACTTTCTAGCTCTCATGTCACATAGTCCAGGGTGGTCTGTTGTTGTCAGCTGAAGGTCTTGGATCCCTGGAATTCAAACCACCCCTGCAGGCAGTGAGAGCAGTGCCTGCCACAGAGGAAAAGGTGGCACAATTGTGTCTTTTCTCCCCCAGAAGAAATTGAGCATCTTGTCTTGCATTCATGGGAGATCTGCAGCTTGTGGTACTGCCCAGAGCCCTCTCTCTTCCACAACCTGGCAATATATGGAATTTTAGATGCAGCTGGCAAGCACAGACTTTGCAAGTCCAGGCTATTTTGGTTTTTTTGCTTTTCCATTTCTTCCCAGGAAGAAGAGACAGAAGTGTGTCTTACAAAAAGCTCTCTACTCCTTCAGAAACCACTTATCCCGCTGCCAATTAAATAGATCTCACCAGGTTCCTCCCTTCTCATTCTGACTTCCTCCATTGTCTCCTTCATCTACAAACAATTTTATATAATTCATAGTTTTTGTTACCACACTGCTCTGAGTTGGTTCATACTGGCACCAGCGTTCATGAACCACCCATTACTATCTCATCTGGGCATACTGGTTTGTTTTTGGAGTCCCACAGGCAAGAAATGCCTAAGAGTTATTAACTACTATTTCCAGAGCAGATGAAAAGTGTAATTTTGTCTGCAGCCACCTGCCAACTTAGAATTGTAAAAATTGCAACCAGCTTTTGATTTTTAAAAGCCCACACTTTAATGATAGTCTCTTGCAATCTCTGTTTTCCTTTACAATTATTTAAAAGCCAATTTTCCACCACTCATTCTTCACTTGGCACTCTCTCTTCCAATGGCTGGCACAGAGAATTGTAGTCTTGTATAATTTCATTCCATGGGGCACTCCCAGCTTTATGTTCCATAGATTTATCTCTTCATTTTGTTTGCTTTTATGTTGTTATAGGGAAGAAGCATTGTTGAAAAGAGGCAATATCCTAGAACAATTTTGCAATCCACTCAAGATCTTTATGTTACTGAAATAGTAGCACAGAATTCCTCTGGGTCAAATTTCAGTGGAATTAACAGCAAATCTGAAAATAAAAGCGGGGCTTCAAGAAACAGCTGAGCTGTAAGAGCAGAGCTTCTCTGACATTTCATTATCCAAGTCTGCAACTTTTATGACATGAAAAAACAATATAACCTCATTCTGCCTTCTAAATCAGTCTGGTGGTGTAACAGAGTGCCCAGCCTTACTAATTTCAAACTCATTAATTGTATGATATCAAGGGACTAACTGCTACTTCTTGACTGCTTTATATTTTCTAATATTCAGCCACGATGCCCCAAATGCAACTACTTTAATTTACTTTCTTCCCTGGTACTTCAAAATTTTGAAGATGGTGTAACTCCCTCGTGTCTCTGTTAAGAAAAATGTCATTTATGTGACCCTGACATATGGATCCAGGTTTTATTAATGCCATTAAGCAGATATATATGGCTTTTGTAATGCTGGAAAACAGTTATTGGCTGCCCCTGTAATTGCAGTCATAACCACTGTGTTTTCTGCTTTGAGTCTCTTTGCTCTGCTACCATGATTACTCTTCCCAAAATAATTTCTCCTACAGAATTTTTGCTATAATCACAGCACCCTTCTCCTGACAAAAGCTTAAGCTGGCCCCTTGAACTGAAATTGGGTTTATATCTTTTCAGAGAGGAACTTCCTCCTTCGTCTCTACGACCAAGTCCAAGGGAGCTCAAGATAGTGATCCCCCAACAGTGCCTTATAAAAGAGTGCAGAATTAATATTACATCTATTATTGCCCTGCAAGGTGCAATTTGAGCATGCAAGAATAAGAAAACATATTTCCAGAAATTCCTCTTATAGCTCTACATGTTCTACATAGCCTCAGATGATGCTGGGAAAGACATGAAAAGTAAGAAAATAGAAACATTTTGCATGAGTGTCTTCACATCCCTCTGGAATTTCCAAGCATTTTATCCAGATACCTTGAAACCAATAAATACCTACTTGGGAGACAGGTGAGGGGGACGTTTTTTGAGGATCTTACTGATGGTGGGTCGCAAGTTTCCTCCTGGCTCTGTATTTTACACAGGAGTCTCAGCTCATAAAGCATGAGGAGCAATATTGCAACAGCACTGCTGCTTCCTGATGTCTGGATGCAGCATCCTTCAGACACTCCCCACCCACTCAGCCTGCTGGTACCTGGCATTTGGCCCTCAAAACAGTGGAGGCTGCTCTTTTGAACAGATCTTTCCACGTCTGGCAGGGGACTGAGACAGGTTCTTTTTCTGTCTTGTTTTTCGCCGGGATGCGCGAGGAACAGAGTGTGATTCTGGAGCTGTCATTTTGCCTTAAAATGTGTCTCAAGCAGCAGAAAATGTGGAAGCAGCAGCTTCCCATTCATCATTTGCTACCCAGACTGAATCCTTGCTGGCTGCCTCATGCTCTACAGAGATTCCTGCGGAAATGGAAACCTCTGATGACATCAAAAGCTCATTGTGGGTGTGAGAGGCAGCTGGGCCTTCACTGGAGTGCTTTGGAAAGGCTTTTAACATGACAATGCTGGCAAAGCCTCTTTGATATATCCCCGTTTCACTGACTCTGGGACCTTTTGAGAATTACTTGCAAAGTGTCTAACTCAAGGTTCCCCAGAACAGCAAACTTGCAGACATCTGGAAGGCTGCAGTTCTGCTGCTCACACTTTCCACTGGGATAACCTAGCCCAGGGAAATCTGCTTTGAGGACTGACTCTCAAAGAAAATAAATTTAAGGCTTCTTTCACGACTAAAAAAATGATACATAAAAGCTTTCTGTTTGTGGAGTGTTTGCCGGGAAGCAGGTCTGTCTGCTTTATACAATGTTAATAGAAGTATTCTCTGGTTAAGGTATCATCAAACGAAGTCCACACAAAAAAATTGACCCACAGACATGACACCCATCTATGACACAAGTCAGCTACAATGCCTGTAAGCTGTGAAACAATATTTTCAGTGTTTCCTGCAGACACCTCTCACACGAAATGCTGCTTGTTCAAAAGAGCAGCTTTTCTGCAAAAAGACCATTCTAACTTGCACTCTTAATAAGCCAAAGTTGCCTTAAAAGATCAAAGACACAGAAAGGATTGGCAAGGGACAACTTGTAACAGTTGCAGACAAAATGAGGCTTATTAGCTTTCACCGAGCCATCAACAGCACGGTTTGAATGTCTAACCACAGTTTCCCCAAAGTGTTTGGAAGGAATACAGATCTCCTGGGGTCGAACATCAGAAGTGGTTCCACACAAAACTCAGGGCACGGGACAAAAGGCTCAATCTAAAAATGAATTGCCTGCTACCAGGAGGCTCTGTGCCTACATGGCTCCTGTTGTGTCCTCATATTTCAGCAAATTCTGCAGTAAAGTATTGCTGTGACCGTATTTTTCCATGCAGGGAGATTAAGCAATCAACAAAGAATTATCATTGCTGTGCAGAACTTCTGAATGACATTTCTTACAACAATTCACTGTGGTTGTCACTCAAGTGCCCTGTACTCTGACAAGAGATGTCTAAAACACCTTGTTGAGAAATTATTTGATATCTTTGTTAACTCAACTGCATTGTATAGAGCTCAGCGTGCTTATGTTACCTAGTAATGATCAAAATTATTATAGGACAGAAAAAATAGACTATATTTCCATTATTCTTCAATATACAGTTCAGAAGACCTCAAATTAGAAAATGAGCTATGAAGCTATTATATTTATCTCTAAATAAGAAAAAGCATTTTCTGCAAATAGCAAATATTTTAGGCATAATCAAAGCCATCCTTAAATCCTCTCAAAAACATAGCTTCTTTAAAGAAAATCAGCAGATTTTGCTAGTTCAGTTTTTCAGAGCCAAATCCCCCAGACAGTCTTTTAAGATACCTCTCATGATGCAATTCATGATGTCAGTAAACTAACCTTATGTTTGGAATTATTTTATCTTAGAGAAAGCTGTAGCCACAAGATAAGAAAAAAACCACAGTCCTGGAAAAGAACAAAAGAACCTTACATATATACATTTCCTTTATTTTCTTTCTGGAAGCAGTAGTGGCTGATAGTAATTTTTGTCACAACTTTTGAAGGGATCTCCAGCTATTATTTTTTGCCATGGCTTTCAGATTACACTGCTTTCATACTTTCCCTACCTGTCAAAGGGTGAGGCTCTTTAACTTGTAACCCTTTGTGTAGCTAATCTCTCGACACTGAACTCTCAGAAGTGCCTGTTCCTAATTTCCTCTGCAGTATCTCCCCTTTGTTTGCATCTATAAATGGTTCCAGGAGAAAACAGGGTAAATCTGCCCTGCTTTAAGTGAAAATAATATGTTTATATGAGAAACAAGAAAGATGGAGAGACTATTTACACGGGCCTGGAGCGACAGGACACAGGGGAATGGCTTCAAACTGACGAAGCTGAGCCACAAAAAAACTCAGGTGGCTGAGCCACTGTTGTTGGGCATGAACACTTACACAAAGCTGTGCCTGCATGTAATCCAGCCCTGACAAAATATTTAGCAATAGTCTCTGGACACTTCTGCCTTGACAGCCTTGAAAATTCAAGCCAGGAATACGAAAGTTGTAGCTGAGCAAAGGAGTGTGGCTGAAGCACAAACCCCAGCATCGGCCAACAAAACAGGCCTAGAGGTAGACTGCAGCCAGAGCTTCTGAGAGGAAAAGTATTCCCCTCTGTGGAAATTTTGAGAGGAATTCCAGGAAAGGGAGAAACTGGTCATAGGAGAAAGGCTGGCCCAGCTGGGCAGCTGCATGATGCACACAGGGGCCTCAGGTCAGGTTAGTGGGGTTGAAATGTAGGAGGAAGCACTAATTCAGTGCTAATTAAGGCTCTCCTGCACTTTGTTACCTCTCATACATGGTTATGTGGAGCAAATACACATTGTAATTGTCACTGACCCCTGAGAAAACATAAAACTCTCCCAGATGTACAAATGAGACTCAGATAAATCCACTGGTCATAGAGTTTTCTCACAGTACAAGCCCCACACTGAAAAGTGACTCTAATTAATCCCTCTGGTTTTAATGTGGGCATCTCTCATAACATTAGGTGAGGAAATCTTCACCTTTTATTGCTGAAATGGGAGTAGCAGAGAGGAAGGTTTGGGCAGGTTTACCTTGGATTATCCTGCCACTTTTTAGCCACCACGGGCCATGCTCTGAGCCCATCTGGAAAAGCCCTGGGCAGATATGATGGCCACGCTTGCTATAATCATACTACTGTTAGCAATCAAACCAATTAATTTTTAAAAATGGGTCACAAGTGTCTTTGTGATTACAGTAATAATAACGCTTCCAACTTAGACTCTGCATTCTGCTAAATGATATATAGTACTGCAGCTTCCATCTGGTTTGGCATGGAAACATCTGGCAAAGTGCTTTTATTGCACAGACACTACCCCCCTTAGCCTTATCTGTGTCCACTTAATCTACTGCTTTTTAAATTCTATTTGCATTTCTAATCATTTTGAAGTCAGTTTGATAGCTATGATAGCTTGGTCATTAACTAAAGAATACAACAAGACTTGTTCCAAACCCAGTAAATTCCGCTATTATCATGTGCAAAGCTGTCAGTTTGGTTTGGTACACTTATCTCTGGTGTTGGTTGAAGTCAAACACTGAATAATTGATTAACCAAAATGGCTGTGGGAATGCACTTTTTTTTCATATAACAAGCAATTTTCCATCCTTTCATAGATGGCATGCATTTTGTGCAGTTTTGCGCTTTTAGAAATAGAAAGGAAGTCATAGGTTGTGAGAGAGAGACAGAATGGTACCTGAGGTTGGTTGCTGAAGATGGGCAGGACAGTTTTACTGAGGCTGCATTAGGCAAAAGCACTCAAGGCACAGTTCTGACCCAAAGAGAAGCCTTCCCCTGTTCCTGTTAATTGTTTTTATAAAGCTGTGGCCAGCGACCTGGTCCTCTGTGTTAGATGCAGGATGAGGAGATGGAGTGCGGGAGGAGGGATTGCTTCAAAGTTTTGCCCCTCCAGAGCTCTGCATGTCTCCAGCTCTGAGAAGAAAAGGATTCCAGGTGTAATCTTAAACATGGGTCTAGGGAAATACAGAGCCATGGAAGCACAGAATGGTTTGGATTGAAAAAGACTTTACAGATCTTCCAACCTCTCTGACATGGGCCACTTCCCACTAGGCCAGGTTGATACAAACCCCACCCAGCCTGTCCCTGAACACTTCCTAGGATGGGACATCCACAATATTGAGGCAGCTGTTTATGGGATCGACTTCCAGGATCCCATAACAGGTGGCTATTCAGGAGGAGCATCCATGTCCCAGCCCTGCTCAGAGCCCAGAGCAAAGGCAGCCCTGCCCTCCCCACCCCCAGGGTTTGAGGAGGCTGCAGGTCAGGAGTCCTTTCTTTCTTTCTCAAAGAGATGATTCAAACACGTCCTGTGCCTCACATGTCCAGCCTCCAGGACAGCCAAGGGTGCAACAGCCCCATTCCCAGAGGAAATCTGATCTCCCCCAGGATATCCAGCCGGAGGGGGCAGGCAGGACTGGCTTCCTGTCCAAATGCCTGTAGCCCAAAGCTGTGAGCGAGTGCTCAAGCTGGAACTCGTTCTTGGTGTGTGTAGTGTAAATCAACAGGGGAAAGTCTACAACAACCCGTAGCACACAATTTATGCTTTCATGGGCTTTTATCTTTTTCATTCCCTAAGGTAATGGAGTAATTGCAGATAATTATTGCAGAGATTATTATCTAATTCATACTGAGAATCTACCCGACAGATACTATTCATTTAGCCAACGAGCACAGCTAAATTTAATTCCTATCTGGTCTCAGTTCAGTCTTTCAAAATAAAATAGTGATTCCACAATTCTTTGTGCCACTGGCAAGGTACTGAGAAAATTGCTGTGGATAAAATGCCTGTGCTCAGCAGAATTATGAATATGCTTTATTTAACTTGCTCTCCAAGTTAACATTAAAACTTTAAGCATGTATTCACACTGAGGTTTTAGAATTAAGAAAACAAGGATGAAACTATATTTCATTTTTGACTCCTGAAGGCAGACATAATATTATATTTATCTGTGTCTTTTCTATTTCTATCTCAAGCATTCAGATAGTTTTGGATGCTTTCCTTACAATCTGTCTTTTTACTTTTTTCTCAAAAAATTATTTATTTTATGAAAGACATTTTTATCTAGAAGTGAAACCAAAAATTATGTTACAACAGCCATTTTGACTTGATTTCTAAGATGATTGATTGGTTTGGCTGTTGAACCAAAGAATTTACTAAATATAAACAGTAATTGAATCTATTTTAACAGCTTTCTAATTATTTATGTGATAACTGTTTTGGCTGACTCAGAAATGTTTACTTAGAACTCTTAGGACGTGCTTGGCTTTTCTTTTTCTGATTACAAATGTTTCATTGCAAAATAATTCCTTCCTTTCATGGGTATAAAGGCTACCCCAAATTTTCCTTTTGCATCTCAGCTATGAGGTGATGTTGAATTTAAAAGAGCTTTAAACACCCTTCCTTCCTTCCCTCCTTCCTTCCTCCCTTCCTCCCTTCCTCCCTTCCTCCCTTCCTCCCTTCCTCCCTTCCTCCCTTCCTCCCTTCCTCCCTTCCTCCCTTCCTCCCTTCCTCCCTTCCTCCCTTCCTCCCTTCCTCCCTTCCTCCCTTCCTCCCTTCCTCCCTTCCTCCCTTCCTCCCTTCCATTTGAATTACATCCTGATTCAAATTATTATTTTGATTTTAATTTGGGACATTCCCGAAGCAACTGGGAACCAATTCCCAGTGACAATTTTTGCAGCACTGACATGTATTTGGGAAAACGTCAACGTATTTGTACAATTCCAATGTGTATTGGAAGCACATTACTACTTACTCGTTTTATCAATGAATAAATTAAATATTTAGTAAATAGGTACATAAATAATGACCTGGAAAAGCCACCTCAGTCTCTGCTTTCTTTATAGCACAAGAGTGAACAGGACAACACTTTACACACTGAGTAGAACGTGGTGTTTTGCTGTCCCAGTTTACAAAACACCAAACAAAACCTCAGTTTGAGGGGATCAAAAAGTCAACACACTCTGCTCAGATGCAGAGGTTCACTAAACCCGGCATTTCCTGGCTTCCCCACTCGACTGAGCGCGTCTTTCTGACGCACGTGAAGGCGTGGGAGCCCACCCTCTTTCCCAATCTCATGTCTCCACCACAGTCAGCAAAATCCTACCCAAACTGTGGCTCCTTGGCACCTTGCCAGTTCCTTGGGGAACGTGTCTACTTGTGCAGGCTTCCTGTCATCCAGAAAAAGGAGCTCCAGCCCCAGAGGCTGCGAGTTTCAGCAAGCAATGCTCCATCCTGGGCTCTCTAAGAGATATTTTATGGTACCTGTCCCTCCCAATAGCCAAGCACTCTGCAGGAGCCTTGTTCCTCCGTTGATTTATTTCTCTCATTTTCCATGAATTTTCTTAGCCAGGGTAAGCACCTCCTCACCTCAGTATTTGAAGGGATTAGGGTTTCTCTGGCTAAAATTTTTGCCCATTTCACATCCAAAGCTCAGTGAACAAAACCTGCAAACCACATTGGTTTCTAAGAGTTTTAATGGAGAATTTCATCTCTTCCCCTCAAGCTTGGTGCTTTGCACACTCAAGGTTGTGTTCCCTTTCTATGTATGTCCATGAACTGAGGCATTGCCTTTAAAAGCTATGCAACCTATAGATAATGTATATAATATATGTACTGTAAAAACAATCCATTAATGACATCCCCCATTATGAGGAGGGAGAGTTTTAAAGTGGCTAAATTGTTTAAAAAATATCTTGTCTCTAAGCTCCTTTTACTGTCACTGGACAAAGCCAGATTCTTCAGAGTCCTGTAACATACAATTCTGTATCACCTCTGCTTTTGAAGAAGCTTGTCTCTCTCCACTGATTGCACGCTTTGTTTCCCTCTTTAATACCAAAATATTGAAAGATTTTCTTTCTTTCCATTTAAAAATACAAATAAACCGTGAATCTTCTGAATGCCTCACATCTGGTTTTTGGAGAAAGATGTGTTCTAGTGACAGGTTATGAGCATGGGAGCTGATCCAAAGGAACAAGGATGTCTCTCTCCTATTCTGCCACTTTGCATTTCCAGATTATGCTTGATCAGCATCCAAAAATCAGAGTGCATCAGGGAAGAAAAGGTTCAAGGGGAGTGCCCAAATGCAGTGTGAAAATAACTGCATGATGCTCCCTAGTACCATGATACCACTATCAGTTGTATCAGATTAACGGTGAAGATCTGGGGGCATGGGGGAAGTGAATCTGTATTTTCCGAGGTTCACTGAGACATTTTTAAATGCAAAATGCTGTGACTTTTCATGTTTCACTCACTTCTATCTTTAACCTGACCTGATAATTTTTTCCAAGCAGACTTGCTTCCAAAAGCACCTGAGGTAATCTGGGCAAGTGCAAAAAGCTCCAGTCCCTCAGCACCCATAAATTCAAAGAGCAGATGAAAAGCCTTACACGCGATTTCTGCTGAAGAGCCCCAAAGATTTCGGGGACTCCCAGCTGGGTGGTGACAATACAGCCCAGATTAGTCCAGTGAACATATGACCTACTCATTTCAACACTGAAGTGGGAAAATGCTAAACCTTTACCAGCTGCAAAGGTAATTTATTGTCTTACTAATATCTGAGTTCCTGAAGTGCCCAGTGCATGTGTGGGTGTGTCTATATGTGCCTAATTTGATAAATCTCTCTCTGTAAGTATATATGCACATATACATACAGAAAAAATATCCTGTCTCTATATACACATATAAATCTGTTCAATATTTTAGTCACAAAAAAAAAGTGTGTCTAGTCCTAGTTGACACTACGGATGGAGAACAGTCTAACACAGATTGTATTACATTACACATAGGACAATGTTTTTTACTACTAGACCTGCTCTGGTTAAAATTTAGAGCCAGAAACAACCACTGGTTTTATTTTACATAGTTTAGCTTTTGATTTTAGGGAGCTCTTTGGGACAGGAATGGTGTCATCTTCTATGTTTGATTTCAGTATAAACATCCCAGAGCACAAAGCCAGATTTTAAACAAATGCAGGGCTTCGGCATCCCATGGACAGCAGGACTTTATAGCTGAGCTTTGCATACAGCCAGGCAGTGGTACAAAGACTGAGCATTCCCTCTCCTTATAGGACCAGAACCGTGGTTTAAAAAGACCTAAGCTTGATAAATAACCAGGTGAACAGCTCTCCTTTCTTCTTTTTTCACATGCAAGTGAAATCCAACATCTTATTCCACAAGGAACAGGCAAAGGACAAGCATACAGTTTTTGATTTCCATGGCCTACCCAACAAGTACTAATTCTTCAATTACTGCACCTCATCAGCCTGCAGCTGCCTGTCCACTGCCTGATGATACTGAGTTTGTGAGTACAGGCTGTAATTTCAATTTAAATAATTGCTGATAGTGTGCAGGCTTTTTCCCCCCACCCCTTTTGCTCTTTTCCAGCCAAGGAGAATCACTCTCCACAATTTCATCTGTCAAGGGCTCGCACATCAGGAAAATAAGGTGGAAACAATGTAGAATATAATGCAACCATGAGGGGTTCCAGATGTCTTCCTTCATCAGTTCAAAGCGTTCTAAGTGTGTTTTCTCAGATGCTGTGTACAGATAAATCAGTGTATTGAACGATGATGATAAATTGCTTATTGAGTGGTACCACTTTTTTTGTGTGTAACAATAACACACTTCTAAGATATTTATTCATGCAGCCGGGTGCACGAGCAGCTGCCCATGCTACTGCATCATAAAGCACAAAATTTGGAAAAAACCATTTTTTTGGGGGTGTTCATGTCCATAGCACACTCTGTGCCAAAATGCTTCAGCTTTTCTTATATAAAAGCTCTTGAAGAAGACTGGACATTGCTAAGAGGACTTTTAAGGGAAGTGCAAGTGATCAGAGTTTATCCCTCATGTTGATGCTATTTTTAATGACTTAAAGACAGAAAGGCATTGGAAGCAACGTGGATCTTTCACACGATCTACTTTGGAATAAATTTTTTAAAATTTTCTTACTTCCAATATATAAATGGTTACACTTTTCTATTTGACTTATGGACTGTACAAAGCATTAAACTGTTTGGTTTTCCCAGTTGAGACCTAAATTCCAGTTTTAACCACCCAGAGTTGAAAACATAACGCTTCACACAAACATCTGGTGACAGTGATGGGAAAGAAACAAGAAAGAAATGAAAAAGCACATGAGACAGAGTTAGTGGAAAACCTCCTGAATCATGTTTCTTCTAAAATTTAATTTTGCTTTGCACTCAAAGAACCCAAGAGGTATTCTTGAGCTGTAAACAACTGTGATTCCAATGCAGCAAAGATGTCCTGAATTTGCTGGGTGTTTTCACCACAAAGTCACATTGACAGGGCAGTTCTAAGCATTCTTACAACCCTGTTGTGAAATTCCTGTCACACTTCACACATGAGCATCACATTTACCTTGTTCACTCCAGTGGGAATGTGTGACCTTCCTTTCCAGTAGATCGCCCTCAGGAGTCCCCAGTGAAAGGAAAACATCGCGTCCAGTGGTTTAGGTTTTGTTGATTAAGGCAAATCACAGTCTGTCTCTTCCAGTGATACAAAAATTCTAGATATGAGACACATTTACAGCTTTTTTTGGCCAGCAGGTGAATTCCTTGCAGTGAATTTGTTCTCGGGGGTATCAAATTCTCCTTTTTTACTTTAAACTGCCACTAGCACACTGAAAAACAACAGATGATTACATTTTGGCAGCAAATCAGAGAATAACGACCAATATGTGCTTTGTAGCCTCCAAGGAGTGTTCATGGGATTGAAACCTGAAACTCTCCGCATTTCAGAATAATGTTGAAGCAAACAAAAATATTGCTTTAAAGCAGTGACAAATAGTCAGAGACAAAAATGACTAACGCAATATTAACCCCCAAAAAGTCAGAGTCAACATCAGCAATTTTGTTATCAGCAATTAAAATTATTAACTCTGTTTTTAGAAAAGCTTCGGGGCCCCTTTCCTGAAATTATAGTTCTGCTGGTTATTATATCAAGAAGGTTCAACTTGGTGTAGTGACAGAGGACAGGAAAAGCAGTAGCTTGACCCTCTTTTATAAATGAGAATTGATCTACAAGGAGACCAAGATGTACAAATTTGGTCACATGGGATGGTATCAGAGAACCGATTGCCCAGAAAAATTGAAGATCCCCCTTTCCTGAAAGTGTCCAAGGCCAAGCTGGGGCAACCTGGGATAGTTGAAGTTGTCCCTGCCCATGGCAGGGGTGGGACTGGATGATCTTTACAGTCCCTTCCAACTCAAAATCACCATCCACTACTGTAGATAAATTAATATCAATTTATGGCTTGGTATTCAATCTTAGCAAAAGACGTTTTCCTCTACTGCATATTTCTTCCCTGTAAACAATCAAACTTCTACTGTCTGTTTGGTTTATCCAAAGCTCTTTAAAAAATATTTTTCCTCCTACTTATGTGAAAAAATGATGCTGTTGTTTGCCAGAACCTTTGCTGGTAAGATACATGCTCACATCATCATGAAATATATGACTGGCAAATTATGTGCTAGTGGAAGAGGATATGGTGCTGAAGTATAAAATTTAACTGTTGAGTGTTGCAAGATGGAAACACTATCAGATCATGATAATATTTTAAATTAAAGGAGTTTAGAATCACTGATTAGGCTTTTCCTGTTACATTGACAGAAGGGTCACACTTCGATTTTTAATACTTGGTTACCCCCCTGCTTTGTCAATAGGAAATCACACAAAAAAAATTAGTATCAGGAAATGATTGTTTATAAGATATCGACAGCATTTCTGTTGCTAAATATCATAATTTCACTGATAAAGTGTATTCCTAAACTGGTACAGCAGTATTCTACTGTCAACTAAAACACACACCAGGGAAAGCAGAATATCAACCAGCAAAGAGAAAGGAAACACCCCAAACTCAGCCTTTTCTCTCTCTCTAGGACACTGTTACCCACTTTCAGAACCACTGTACATCACCAGAAACACACATTTTGTTACGCTGACTTCCACAGCCTGTCACTCCTTCTAATCTGTTCATGCAAAGCTGCCAGAAATTTAACAAAACATGTATTCATTTGAACTCTGTGTTCCTCCAGCCTTTGTTGGACAAAAAACCACAGGCAATACTACATGTTCCAGCTGCAGGGATTTTTATTCTCCAAATTTATGGGACGATGACTACAGGGTTAGCACACACTGAGCAAAGGGCATAGCAGATTCTCCACGTGTAATAAAACAAGACAGCACTGATAAATTATGGCAGCTCTGAACTGTAAGCACAACACATTGAAAGGTGAGGCTATCCAAAAATACCAGCCCACTTCCCACATCCTCTCCTCTCCTTAGCAAAGAGAAAGTTATTTCCAACAGATTCAGGCCTTTCTGTGCATCCTGGTTTCCTTCACACTTTGCTGGGCCTCAGATCACAACAGCCCTTCAGCACATCCTGAATATTAGTCAAAAAGATTAATCATTAGTTCAGAAGCTCACCAGTACAAAATATCTGCTTAAACATATGCATAAGTCTCATTTATTAAAGAAATAAAGGCAGACTTGGGAATATCCGTAGGTGCTTTCTGGAGTAAAGGCCTGAGATTGTCACCTCATGGAGCTGAAGAGTTTCTCTTCTCCCATTCAAGTTAAATGAATGGTGTGAAAAAGGGACTCAGAGAAAAAGGAATTCAGACAAGAAGGACTTCAAGGTATGGCACAGGAGATCTCTGAAAGATTTGGTTTATTTGGCAAGCAATGAAATTAACGTGATGCACAGGGTTTCACTGCACCATAGTGGTGTCTGCAGAAAGATATTTAAGACCTGTGAAGTTCCAGTAGCTATTTAGGGTTTTTTACATTTTTTATGTTATGCATTTTGCTTCTACGCAATAACATCTGCACGAGGTTTTTATTGCACCTCCAGTTTATTGCACATCATTACTTTTAACACACTTATTCCTTAGAGAGGTCTGGGACTTTGTGGGCAGTGCAGCTACTCCTCCCTGCCTAGAACACTCTCTCTGGCAGAGTGGCTGGCAAAAAATCTCTCCTTAAATGAGAAAGATGACAAATGGAAGGAGAGCCACAAGAGCAAAAGGGAGATGCATGTTGTAAATGTGCACCAAAAAAGCTGGGATAGCTCTAGGTGATTCCTGTACTTCCTCAGCTAATGGATAAGCAGCTGACTGGAAAGAACTGGGCATAATGAGCGGAACAAACTACCACAGTTTCCAAATCTCCTCCTGCTGCTGGGCTGCCAGCAGTAGCACTGCTTTCTTCAGTTCAGAAAGACCTGGGAGCTGCGCTTTCCCTCCCACCTCTGTCCTCCTGTTCCTCCAGGAACAGCACCAAGGACACATTCAAAAGCCGGGATGGAGGCGGCCTGGGTTTGGTGACTCACATTGATCACTGAACATCACTACAGCCTCTGTGCAAGCATTTAGCACAGGGACAATGTCAGATAGTGTTTCAAGGACATTTAAGTGTCATTCAGGCTCTCTGCCCTTCCTATTCAAAATGGGATAAGCTGGCCACTGCCAAGTTGTGAATTTAACTGCCCTCAGTCAAAAATGAGCCATCTTTTCCCTGCCTTACTTTCCTCTTGTCTTGTGATCTAGAAAACTTTACAGCTGAGCCATGACAGGCAGGAACAAGAACAAGTTCTCCAAGTTATGCTCCAGGGATAACTGCTCAAAGTTCCCAGCCCGATCCAGACTATTCTGACACAGGAGCTTTCGCCCCAAAGACACCTGGTTGCAATGTGAGAACATATTCAGCAATATAAAGCAAAACAGAAAGAAAAAGAGTTCTCCAGAGCCTAAGAAGAAAATCCTACCTGCACACTGCAAACCAGTGAAGCTCCAAAGATAGGAAAAGATTTTAATGAACTTTGAACATCTGACTCCTTCCAGCATTATGGAAACAAAGCTGTCATTCCCTCTACAGTCCCTATCACAGCCAAGTCTATCCAGCACTGGAAAAAAATCTGTAGAATGGTACAAAATGAAAGCAATTATATTTCCAGTTGTCACAATATTTTCTCAAACTTTTCTCCCTGACAAGCAAAAGAGATTTCTTTCATACAGGAACTGCTTCCAAAAATGCAGAGAAGCCAATGCTTGCTATTATTCAAATCACAGTAGAGGTAAATTTAATGCTAAAGTAGTTCCCACACTCTAAAAGTGGTCAGTGTTTTTGGTTGGTTGGTTTGGTTTGGTTTTGGTTTTTAAGTGAATTATAACGTGGTATAGAGGATTATATCCCAAATAATGATTGGAACATCACCTCCTTGGACTAAAAGCTGTGTGTTGCCTAACATTGCACTTGATCACAAGGCACTGACCTGTTCCTGGTCACACAATTTTCAGTAACTCCAACTTCTCAGCAATTCTGGTGAAACGTTTTCTGACTCAGATAATTCTGATTTTTATCATAATGCAGGACTTAAAAAATGAAACCCCTACAAGCCAAGAGCCCAGAAGGGCTCTCCAAATGGGGGGGAGGATCTACAATAAACAGATATTGCTTTAAAGAACTGAGGATAAATTGGTGTGAGCGTGGCTCTCTGCAGGAAACCCTACAAGTTTCGCCACTGCTGGTGATGCAGCAGAGACCTGAGGCCATTTGTCACTGTCCCCTTCAGCCTCGCCTGCTGATCCACTGCCTTCCACAGCCAGGAATCCAGACTGCTTCCCACAGGTGCCTCGTGCACCAGCACAGTTTTGGATGGATGTTTCAGCCACACAGTCCTGCGGAGAAAGCCACACGTCAAACTGCTCGCAAGCAGCACAGAAACCACAGCCTGCCCTTGGTTTAAATAAATTCTTCCTAACAACATTTAAACACTTGCAGGGCATGTGATTCCTTCAGGGAATTGCTTGAATGGATAGCAGTGAGTAATGAGAGCACGATAGGAACCACAGATTACACATATGTGGCATTGTATGTTTCCTGTATGCCTGTAAGAGGAAGATCTCTGAGCACACAGTTCAAACCTGTCGCAACAGTACCAAAAAAAAAAAGGACAATGGAAAACAGTGTATATTTTATAAAAGTACAATTTCTTTCTGGTTGTTTCCATGCAGTGTGCTTCAAATACGTCCTGGCCAGAGGAGTATTTAATAAATGAGATAAAAATTGTGATACACAGTAACTCCACTACTTTCCTGGGCAGCCTTTAAGAATTTGGATGATGTTAACACCAAACAAGAACTGAATGAATAGCAGAGAATGACAACTCATTAGTCCAAGCAATAGGGTTAATTTATTGTGCTTCCCTGAGCTGTGAACAGCTGAAGAAAGCTAAACAAGGATGAACAGGAATAACACGCTGTGCAATGCAGCATTAACTGCTCAGCCTGTTCCAGTCAACCAGAATTTTAAACTGTGTTTTGTGCTTCCCTAAGCTGCCAGGTCTTTTTCATCCCCGAGTACAAAAGCATATTGAATTTCCAATATACACCTGCAGAAGTATAGAAACCCACAAGTCTATCCAAGATTTCATTTCTACCGCAAAAACACATCAATTTTAAAAAATAGATTGAAAAACAAAAGGAAAAAAAAGCCCACAAAAAAAAAGGAGGGCACTCCCCTGATGTGTAGCCTCAAATATATTGCAACAACAGTGAGGAAAATGAGTGTAACACCTTTCCTTTGCAGGTTTGTCTTCTAGGTACTTTTGTGTCATAACTGATTTTTTCCAGTAATTTGTTTTCTGCGAATTAATGAATCAATTACTGCCAGTGACCATAGCCTGACATGCAGAAAATGTAATTTTTTCACCCCTAGGATTTAATCCTAATGATGAACATAACATATTTGAACCTCTGTATGTTTTTCAACACATGGAGCTTCCCTGGAATAACATATAAAGCAAGAAGATATATGAGCAATTGCAGAACTGTTTCATATACCAAACATTCATCAATAATAAAGGCAGCTTTCGTTGAAGAAATATAGACACATAAAGTGAAAGTGTATTTTTTTTCTGCACAATAATGAGTAGTATTGTATGATTTTTCAGTAAAGTAAATTTAAAAAACAGCAAAGGAAAACATGGGTGCAGAATCAATCTAGAATAGGCAAGAACATAAATGTAAATAGCTGCCCCCTAACTGCAGAGGAATTATAGCCATGCAATTGTGTCCAGAAGTCACACAATCTGCTGTTATGACTCTTCTAAATGTTTTTTTATTCTTAAGAAAAACCGAGAAAGCAGCTCTCAGAATGGATTAAGTCCTTAAAAAGTGTTTAAAATTGATAGACCTCAGTGGAGAAAAGGGAAAACAAGTGATAAGCGAGACAGTTGAATATTCTCAAGGCTTTTTGTAAGCAAAGCATTTTGTGCTTTAGTTGGTGGAAAGGCCAGGGAGAGCTGGAAGGTGTTGCCTGCTCAGTGGCTGTTGTTATTATGGAGCTTGCCCAGGGAGCTGTGGCCCACACCGTGGAATTCCAGCTTAGTTAGGATTTGCTGCTTGCTCAGGATGCTCCTGTTGGTTTAAACTGCCTCTTGCTTGGCCCCTCTGCGTGTCCCCCTCTGGAGGGGTCTGTCACACCTCGTGTTGCACTCCAGATGTTGGGCAGCCATCCAGGCTCCTTTCCAGCAGGAGAAAGGGAGCAGCATCCCCAGAGGTGACTCATCTCCCACAGCACACATTTATCTTCCGAAGGGATGGGATGGGCTGACCTGTCATTGGCACGTAATTCTCTCTCAGATGCTGTAGGGTCTGGAGCATCTCGGTGCCCAGGAAAGGCTGAGGGAGCTGGGGCTGCTCAGCCTCGAGAGGAGCCCCAGCTGAGAGGGGCCCTCAGCCCTGGGTGTCCCTGGCTGCAGGGAGGGCTCCGAGCAGGGCCCAGGCTCTGCTCCAGGGCCCAGCAATGGCACCAGAGCAACGGGCAGGGCCTGAGCCCAGCAATTCCCCTGCACAGGAGGCACAACTCCTGCCCTGGGCACTGCCCAGCCCTGAACAGACTGTGCAGAGAGGCTGTGGAGTCTCCTCCCCGGGGACATTGCAGACCCCCTGGACACAATGCTGTGCCCTGTGCTCTGGGATGGCCCTGCCTAAACAGATGCCCCACTGTGGTCCCTTCCAGCCTGACCCATTCTGGGATTCTGTGATTAGTGACTTTCTTTGTCTTCATTATGTTCATATTGATGTGAAATGTTTTACAGAAATAATTTTGGAGAGTTTTTGTTGTACCTTTACAAAAAGCCCAGTGCAATCAGGACTGCTGGAGGAGCTTACTCTCTAAGACACATTTCAGAGGTGGTATTAAGATGTGAGTTCTTAATTTCATTAGAGAGAAGTCCTTTGGCTTCCCACACTTCTGTTCTAGATGTCTAATCCAAGGGACCTTTTAAATAGAAAATGGAAGCTTTTGTTCTTCTTCCAGCTCTCACTGCTTTCAAAAGTTGACCACCTGCTGTGGGACATTTGCTTTGATTTAGTAGCTTAAATTTACTCCACCTGCTTATTTTTCTTTTTTTTTTTACAAAGCAACAAAGCCAAAAATTCATGCAAGTTGTCTAGAAACCCCCTAGGGAAGACATTTCTGAAACACTTCTTTTCCTTCTCTTGCATTTTTCTTGATTTCCATGAAGGGAATTATATAATTGTTCACATTATGATCACTGTGGTGGAGCCACTTGTTATGGTCACCAGAAGAACAGATCTTTTTGATATAAATGATAAAAAAACCAAAATAATAAGTATTAAAAAAAAAATCTAAAATTTATGGCACTGCATGCATGAATGCAAATTTTACTATTTCCAGAACTATTGCCATATCACAAACCAACCAAGCACCCCATGTTTTTTCATGTTGATGAAAAATGATTTTGCGATTTGTGGATTCTGCCAATTCTCTTCTGTCAAGGAGCGGCGTTGTTCTGTTCCATCTTTCATCCTCCTGCTTGCTGTATAACCTCTGCCCTCACATATTTTGGGTTGTCTTTCTCTTCACTGACAAGTCCAAAGAATTTCTGAGGTCTACTGGACATGAACTTTGCATGTTGAAAGAATTTTTACTTCTACCACCAGACCGCAAGGAAAATCTGCATGACTATTTTCTGATTAAAACATGATTAAAAATTCAATTAAATCTTCACAAAGATATTTGCAGAACATAAAAATCAATAGGTAAGTTTAGGTATGCCTAAAAATGAAAGGAATAAATAATGAAGTTATAGAATAATTTTCCTTAATACCAGGAACTTCTAGCCATTATTTCAAACTTCCCTGCTGTTTGAAGAAGTCACCTGCTAATACATATATGTCCTTTTGTGGCTGAATCCTTTTTATGACCTTAGCAATGATTTCAGACTTCAGTCTGTTTGCTTTCCAAAAAAAAGAAAGCGTGTTTTCAAAGGAAGCATAATCACTAATAGAAATAATTTTCCATGTTTTTCTGGGAAATAGTTGTCTTTCTTCCCAACATGATTTTGTTTTTCTTTCCTTTTCTCAAAATCCTTGAAGACATAAAGTGCTTATGACCCATTTTACAGCTAAAGCATTTTTCCTTGCTGTTTTAGTAAGCTAAATGACATTAGGACATGAGCTATAGGTAAATTAGATGGGAATTGAACTGGAAGAGCTGTTTTTCCTACAGTGTAAGAGGGATTCTGTGTCTGTCGCATGCATTTAAACCTATGTGAGACAGCATTTTTCTTCTCTCAGCTTCCAAACCAGCAGCTTGTTTTGAGAGAAATCACTCAGCAATGCAGCTACTGCACTGAATGCAAAATCGAGTCCCTCTCATTTCTGAAGAGTAACAGCTCTCTTTAGACTAAAAATGCCAGCTAGCAAGAAAATGCCCTGATGATGCACAAAGTATTGAAAGCAGAGCAGTCCTAGTGAGACATCCGTGTAAACACACACATACAAAGCTGAGAGAATCCCAACAACTGGTTTATAATTTGATTTTTAAATTCCCACACCACTAGAACACCCTCGTAAAAGAAGCTCTGAGGATAAAAATGCTTTGGAACCCGTGAAAGAGTTGCTGAGGCAGAAGCAGAGCCAGATGCTGTTAGAGAGCTGGAGATTTTGCCTCTCTTATCTCGAGATGCAAGGCTGCATTGCACAGTGCTAACACATGCGAGCAAAACCTTAGAAGAGTGAAAAAGCTCACACCTCCAGCCCTGGAGCTGGGCTGGGTGCCACAGATCTATTAATAGAGCTCTCAAAGCCCAGGAAGGGTCTCTGCACTGTCTGAGGCGCTGCTCTCAGAGCTGACAAGGTCAGCTAAAATTCCCGTGTGAATTCAGTGACTGCAACCACGAGGGCCAAATTCCTCCAGGCACATCTGAGGTCCCCTGGCATGAGAAAGTGATAAAAGAGCCACAAAACCCATCTTATCTCCTTCAAACCTGAAAACACCCTTTGAAAGCTTTTTTCTTTTCTTTTTCTTTTTTTTTTTTTTCCACGTTGTTGTGTTCCCTTTCATTTGACCCTCAGCCAAAGCACTCCATAATCTCCACAGCTCCTATGAGGGGTAAGTGGATTTACGTCACTGCTTTCCCCAGAGGAAACCAGATCCCAGCAGGTTGCTCACACGCTTTCTAGAGCTGATGATCAGGTCACACACTACATAAAAAACCTTCAGATTTTATTTAAATTTCCCCCTTTCCTCCTTTAAAGTCCCTACTGAGTTTACAGTGTTTTCTTTCAGTAATAATGAACATCTGTGACAGTGGAGGAGCCAAAACAACCCCAGCCAAGGGAATTCTATGTAGTTATGCTAAACAAGTTTTATTCACAGGTTTAAGTTCCGTACTAAAAGGGGTATAATGTCTTCCCACCCTGGCTTTATGTGTTATTATACACATTACTGAAAGTAATGTATACAATACCAAAGGATTGCCATGTCCTTAAGATGATTTTTGAGTCGTATTCTCCTGGAATAAAAAGCAGTTGTGCAGCTTTCAAGTCATAACAAGGGGCTCAATGGTTATTGTGTGAAATGTTTTCCTTTATCACCATGATGAAAACCAGCCCGTGCTGGGAGGGAACCCACTGTAAGCAATTCAGGCATCAACCATTATCTGGGGCAAGTGTTGACCTGGACTCAGACAAAATCCTTATTGTTCCCTTTGTTGTTCCCCTCACTCTCCCGCCCTGTGTTTAGTTAGGATATGCAAATCGTACATGAAAAGAAAAATCACAGGTAATTCACTCCTTTTCAAGCTTCAACAGCTGGAGCTGGCAACAAGTCCTCATGAAGTGATGTTGTGCTTAAGCCTTTTTTATCTTTCTGCTTTTGCAATGTAATGTGGATTTAAGAAGTGATCCATGGTTTATACAGCTCTGTAATTCCCTCAGAAGTACCAATATGCTTTCCTTTTTAGATGCATTTAAATGCTTCAGTTCTTTTGGCCCATGACAACCACTTTAGATTTTTAATACAACCCCAAAGCCTTATTTCTTGTGTACTCTGTTGCAGTATCCAAGCAAAAGAGTCCCAGACATTTCTGTGGACGTTTTAAGAAGAGTCAATGCAGCATCTAAACAACTTATTTATTATTATTCCTGTTTATTGCAGATAAATGGACTTGAGGCCATCTTCTTACAACACAAAAATAGCAAAACTAACAAAAATACAAGGCAACAAAGGTGTCTCCTACAGTATCACCTTTCTAATTGCTTTTCAGAAATGCTTCACCACGAAAATCCCTTAAACTCTTAGAAATCTCACCCCCTGATAAATGTAACGTTTCCACTCACTGTCGCACCAGCACAGGGCTCTTTCCTCTTGCTTTGCCCTCAGTCATTGCCAATATTTTGCTCACCAAGAAAGTCTGTTAACAAATATGATTCAAAAAGGATGTTTTTTTGTGTGCTTTTCTTCCTTACTTCTAAAGAGCTCTTATTTTTATCCCAGGATGCAATGTACCCACAGAAACCTCTTGCCTCTGAGGTGAGATATTGAGGATTTCTTAACGAGAGACCAACCAGAGCAAAGCAGAGAACTCCATTCAAAAAAGAAAATGTGGGGTTTTACTTAGCTGATCCAATCCACAAAAAAGCAAGAACTGTTTTTTACAGATCTCAGAGGAAAAGACAGAAAAGCCTTTTTTATTGTTAAATGCTATAAGAAGTGTTTCTTCAAATTGCTTTCAAGTACTATGGGAGCACTGGCAGAAAATAATTGTTTTATAATCTATACTAGTGAGTTTAGGTGCTAATCAACAGTAATGCTTAGAGACTGCTCAGGGGAACTCACGGGAAGATATAAGGAAAAGACAGCTTCTGCCCTAGAGAGCCTAGAATACACACTGAAAAGGAAAATTAGGAAAGTTGAATTTATGGATAATTATCTAGAATGAGCATTCCACAGTGCTCAACTTCCAACAGCTACCCTGCCATTAAGGTATGCTTGAAGTGCTTTGGTCTATACAAAAGACATAAAGAGGTGACTCCCAAGAGTGTTCTCTTTTGGTTTTGTTTTTTGGGGTTTTTTTTTGTTTTTTTTTAAAGGTTACTTTCTCCATTTAAAGAAAAAAAAAAAATCCTATTTGGGATGGACTGAGAAAGCTCCCCTGGCACAAAGCCAGTAGTGACTGCTCACTAAAATTAATTAAAATGTGGTTACACAAGATGGAGACAAAGCTGAGTCCTCTGACTCTGTTTCAGCACTGGTTGGTTTGCAAATGAGCAAATTAAAAGGTATCATCCTACCCTGTGCTCACAGGAACACTCCTGTGGATTATGCAAACCAGAAAATCCACATGTTCCAGAATATCAGCCCACGGGCCCTAAGTGGAGGGAGACAACATCCCTCTTTGAAGAAAGGAGAAAATGAGGACTTTCTGCACCTCTAAAGCCTCCTAAGATGAATGCTGAGATTAGGAAGAGAAAAAAAGCATTCTTTCCACCCCAGAGCTGGCTGCTGATGGATGATTAGGTGCAAGGAAGAGGTGCGTTATTGCCTGTGACAAACAAAATCCTGCTTTTTAAAATTGTCTTTTAGATCACATCCACAAAAGGAAAGGTCTTTGTAATATGAGAGGCAAAGTGCTGTATCTGCTGCAATGCAATTTGGCTGAATGAACTCCAGGGATCTGCAATGAAACGACAGAAATAAATGTAATCCTTCCATCTTAAATTTTACCTTTCATGTATGAAGTGATTGATTAAACTAAAATAGTTAATTCTTATGGTTAGCTCAGTTCATCATTAAAAGAAAACCTGATTAAAACCAGGCTGACTTCTCATTTAGTTCCTATCCAGAAAAGGATTTAACATTAGGAAGGTACTACACACGTTGCTTATCAAGGCTTTTGTCCCAAACCCCAACCCAATGAAAAGAAACAAAAACATTTGATATTCATCTTAATTTTGCCAAGCTAGAGTCTAATGGCAAATGGAATAATCTCCTACAGAGATGTATAGAAGTTCCACATATTTGACATGTGGCTTCCTTTAATGTCATGTTTTCTAGGCCTCCAGTATTGAAATAAACAGATTTAACCTTTCCTGCACAAGAGATAACAACTATATTACTCTGTGGGGAATCCAACAGATTTCAGGGAAAGGAGGCAAGTTTCCCAACACATCCCTAGGGTTCTCACAGTGTTCCAGCAGGATGTAAATGCTAATATTTCATGGTGGAACAGGAGATGATGCAATTTCAGGGGACTGGAAATAAAATAGGTTTCATGAAATACGCCAATGCCACCTGGGGTGCATCTCTGGGGTTCATGGAATTCTGTGGTTTTCTTTGCAGTTTGCTTTTCAATAAGACTAACCACGGCTCCTCTAAGGAAATTTGGCATTACAAGATATATAATCAAATTTATATTATGTTCTTTGAACTCTCTACAGAGAGAAGGCTTTTAATTTTTGGTAATAGGCTCGATGTTCATTAGCATGCCCTGGGTATTTTTCTTGGGCCTGTCTCTGCAATTCTTCTGAAATAGCCATGACTGTGGAGAGTTAAGAGAAAAACAGAGTAGTGTTTGAATATTGGTGCTTCAAATATGCTGAAGACATTGCATGGGTCCCACACTCGCCCAAGACCAGGATGACCCTCTGGTTATAGGATTCGTTTGGGCATCTTGGAATTTTTTCATGAACTTCTTGTGCAGATGGAAAGAAACCATTGATGTTCTGGGCCTTTATTCCCACCAGGAGTAATATTTCCTTCTCCGACCTGTTCCATGTTGATTATCCACATGCTTCCAAATAATATAGCCTAAAAATATTAGGATTCCTTGGTAGCCAGTGCTGTTTAAAGCTACAGAAATATCCCTATGCTGGACTGGCAAAGGCAAAGGAAGAAGAATTTTCGGGGGGATTTTCAGGGGGAAGAACTAACAGAGACAGGAATCAATCTTCAGGTCAAATCTTCAGCTTTGCAGTAGAAAGATGTTAATAAAAATAATTTCTTGGATGAATGTTTGTGTCATTTAAGCACCAACCCAGGAGCAGCTATTCACTCCTGGGGGTTTAGAGCCACAGAAAGGCAGAACAGATCTGAAACTAGGGTTAAATGACAGCATAATTTCTAAAAGATTAGTTTTCTTTTTCATATGCTCTTGAGTTTCCTGCTGCTGAATGGCAATAACAGTTGCAGTGATGAAATATTCCGGGAGAAGCCACTCTTTCAGTCTGTCTGGCCTGAGCAAAACCCAAAAGGACCAGAAGAGTCAACATTTCTTTTTTTTTTTTCCCAGGTGAGTGACTCTGCAAATCCAACACAGGAGATGTGTGCAAGCATCAGGGTCCAAGTTCCAAGCAGTGCTAAGCACACACAGATCTCCCCCGAGCTAATGGGTGTTACAGGTGCTCCCAGCAATGGCAGCACCGAGGGGATCAGCACAGGGAAGGATTGTAGGCTCAGGACTTTGTCCAAGTCAGACCAAATCTCTAAATTCTTCACCACAATCCTGTTGCTAAGATAAACTCAAATTTTTCCTGTGCTTTTTGTCCCCTCCGTTAGGAACTTCTGCTCCCTAGCAACACAACTGGTGATTCAGGGAGCAAATTATCCCCTTTTCCACATTTCAGTGCTCTGGAAAGCATTGCAAGCTCAGCACTGAGCTTTGCCACAACACCTCCTAAAGCCTGTGGAAACAGTGCCACTGACTTCCAGAGGGTCAGATGAAGTCATGTGGGCTGGCATGGATTTATGGTGTTGATCCTGAGCTGCTGAAAATTCACATGCTCTGTACATCCACAAGTTCAGCAGAATCTGCCAGCCAGGAGCACCATTTCCATTGCCTCCACACACTACAGGTTAACAACAACCCCTTGGCTGTTCATCATAAATGATTTTCAGAAAAAGTACCTTTGCCTTGAGCTTCCATATCTCTGTGAGCAATAAAGAGCTCTGCCTCCCCTCTTTCCAATCCTTTACCCCTGTGAGTTACAGAGATCTGTCAGACTTCAGTCCCTGTGAGTATTTTATTCCCCTCATTCAAAAGAAAAGTTTAATTCATAACTCATGTAGACGCTTCTGCTTCAGACAGAAAAAATCAAAATGAAATGTGCATTATCACAGCCAGTGTGAATTTACCAAATTACTCCACGATGGCGCAATAGAATTGGAAATTACTTATACTCACTGAGACATCCAGACAAAACTCGATGATGTGTGGCCTCTCCTAAACAACTGACAATGCGTTCCCTGCCCACAATATTTTGGCTTTTTCTTTGGAGCAAGTGAACCTCAACAAAATTCATCCATACAGATCAGATTGTGCAAGCATCCATAACCTGAAGGATGTGGTTTTGTGTGCTTTATTCAATTGTTTTTACTGCGTGGCTGAACAGTCTTGGTGAAGGATTTGGCCTAGGAGGACAATTACGTTTTCCATAATTTCCAAGTGTTTGCTCATTTCTAACATGTTAGCACAGGAAGGACAGCAATACTGTAAGAAATATAATCTTGGCAGCATTTTCAGCACATCCCAACTCGTTAGCATTTTCTCAAACACGGCAAATACTTATATTGAATAAAAATTAATGGTGCATAATATTCAAATGATCTGATCATGCTATGTTGACTTGAAGTTTGTATTTCCACTTTTACACTTTGTTGTGATTCAGGCTTTTATCATAAAAGGCCTGAGATTTCTCTGTGCTTTGTAAAATACTGTGTACAGAGATGAAAAGGATACCTTGTTTTCATTATTCACAGGAGCATTGCTTTCTACTGTGACAGATTCAGAAGAGTATATGTAAATAAAATATAAATATTTAAATATAAATTAGTGATGCAGAACGTGGGGAAGAGCCCAGGCCTTAAAGTAAAGCAGTGAAAAGGAATATGCACAAATTGAATTTCATAATTTTTAGAAAATACTCTGAAGAGCAGCTGCCAGAGGTTTTTTTCATGTTTATGAAGGAAACTTTTAATTCAAATTTGTTAACTCTCCTGGGATAAGAAGACAATTAAAACAAGGGGCATCCTAACTGTACCCAGCTCTTTTAATTAACCAAGGTAAGTGAAAATGTGCATATTGACTTGTATTCTGTACTTTTAGTGCTGGTAAATTCAAGTATCCACAAAAACAAAAGGAGACTTTGTGAGTCACTTCAATTTTAAGGATTTTGATACAACTTATGGACATAACTGAAAAAAATTGGCAAACTGGGGCAAAAATCCCATTCATCACAAGGAGATTTAAAACAGATCTCACCATCAAAATTATACTGGTCATTCAAATGTCAAAATTTGTGTTGGTACATAAGCCAAGCTTAGAAGTCAAGATTAGAAACATTTCATGTCGATGTGAGGACAGACTGGGTAACCAGAGCAGATTTAGAAAGCCCAGCTGGAACAACAGGCTCTTAAACACAATAGTATTAAAATAAAACAAAACAAATAGAAACTATGGCAAGGTAAAGTTACTGCTTTTGCTGAGAAAGGAAGTATGCATACATGAATGTTATATAAAAATTAAATAAGTTGTCTTTGATCTGTTAACAAGTAAACTAAACAAGAATATCCACAAGGTGGATATTCTCCAAATAACTTCTCATTATTAGATTTTTTTTTTTGATGACTGAATTCCTTCCCAAAAAGAACAAAGATGGGTCCTCTGGGAGAGACCTGAAAGCCAGAAATAATCACTGTCTACGCATCCTATTGTTAGATGGTGTCCAAGGTTAAGAGTTTTGTAGGACTAAAGACAAAGACCATTTCCCTCAAATGACTTCACATGAATAGCAACAGGACTGTGGTTTAAGCAGGTAAATACTGTCCTCTTTGGGTCTGGGAATTTTAATTAACTGTTCTACACTTCTGGACTACTGCCCTTCATTCTTCATTTAGAAATCCAGGTTCTAAAAAATCAGATTAAGCCTTTGTGTTGTACCATCACCAGCCAGAAATGAGTGCAATTCACTGGTCTCAACTTATTTTACAGCTGAGAGCTCTTAGAAAGGACTTAAACAATAAACAGAAAATAAAGTTAGTGTCTACAGATCACAGACCCTCAACTCAACTCAAATATTTATTTCCCTCTCCTCATTTCAGTCTCCATCAAGAGGACAGGTGAGTTCCATACACAGGAACTGCACAGACCAGAAAATGGCAAGGGAAGTGGCCACCTTCTCCTGGAACTTCAAATTAACTGACCAGGTTTGATCCTTCAGAGTTCACCTGAGGAAGTCTCGCTCTTGGTGAGTTGATCATTCAGTGCACGTGTCCGACCGAGGCCCTTGGCAGTGAAAAATACTCCAAAACACTTCTAGTAGATGGATGCTATCACTTTACAGTCTTTAGTGCCAAAAAATATATTTTAAAGGACTTTGTATGCAGCTAATTATCAGGCAGGAATGTGAGGTTAGGGGAAAAGGTGTTGGAAAGCAATAATGAATACAGAAAAGGCAGCATTTAGTTTGATAGAAAAATGAACCCACCAAAGGTTCAGTTCTGCAAGTGCGGTTCTAAGTGTCTTGAACTCATCATTAATTTTAAAAAAATGCTGTATATAATTCCATTGGGAAATTCTGTTAATTTAAACAGGGGGGAAAAATCATTTATGTAATATGTTCTACACAAAAAGAGTAAAACTAAAATCACAGGTGTGTATAAAAAGGATACTTCCATAACCTGTGTCTTCACATATTTGCTGTCTGCTGCCAGTTTTAGGTGCACATGGACAATTGTAGAAAGCTTATTTGGTGAAAAGGCAATGAAACTGGGAAGGAAACTGTCTTTATTAGAGTACTCAATAATTTTACTTAAAATTTAAGTTAAAATTTTAAATAAAAGCCATAGTTTTTCCTATTAAAAAAATGCTGAGAATTGCAGTAAGATAATGAGGATTTATAATTTAGCCTCATTTTATATAATCAAGTCAAAAGCATAAGTTATCCATCAAGCGAAGAAAATGTTACATTTGACTCAAAAAAGACACTTGAGTTCTAAACACATTGTGGTCCATAGTTATTTAAAATATTTCCAAAAGCTATAATAAAAACCTTAATAATATCACTACCATTAAAAAAACCCACAACCCTATAAAGCTTTTTGAGTCATTTTAAAGAAGGTTAAAGTCTTTTAAAACTTTCTGTGAAGTCCTGCAAACTTCCAGCCTTTGTTCAGCACAATATTTCACAGTCCTTTTTGGTGAATTTACAGTACAACAGTAACAACAAAAATAACAACAAAGCCAAATCCTTGAGGCCTTCAATTTTTCACTCCTAGGATGACCTTTGCTTTAATTGTCTTCTTATCCCATCAGAGTTAACAAATTCAAATAAAAAGTTTCCTTCATAAACAATGGACAGTTGATTAGTCGACATTTCTTATCAGATATTTTTATTCAGGTTAAAAGGGGTGAATTTTTCTAGAAGCTTTCCCAAAAGAAGGCATCACTCATTTTCTTTGGGCCAAGACATGATCATGATCAAAAGTCTGGGGCATGGTGGGGAAGAAGCCAATCTTAACATAAATGAGCTTGAAATACCATCTCAACCACAAAATCAACATTATTAAATCCTGGGGAAGTATCAAGAAGGACAACTAAACACCACATTCAGACAATTAAACCAATCTTGTTCAGGTTTCTCTTATGTCCATGCTTTAAAGTTTATAATTAGCTGGCAACATAAGGAATAAGAGGATTTTCTCTTTTTCTTCAGTGAGTTTCTCTTGAACCTTAAATTGCCAGAATAACTATGCTTAACATATCCAAAAAAATGACTTCCGTAGTCATCTCGAGATCATCTGCAGCATTTTACTACGGCTAAATCCGTGTCCCCTTGCTGCTTTCTTCTAAATTTAGCACATTGTTTTGCTGTTAAAAATAGGCTTTTTGTTGCTCACGTACTCAGTGCGACGGCGACACAGTGTCTGTTCTCGTGCGCATGAAGCGTCGCGTCTTCTAGCAACCAGCAGGCTTGGGGAGAAAATAAACCTGAGGTAACTATTTCCAGGGATTGGCAGCAAGCACTCCGTGGTTCTTGTTTATTTCCACGTGGGGAAGAATATTCCCTCTGCTCCGTGTACAAAGGGATTCCTCAGAAGTGATAAAACTCCGGCACTGGAATAACGTGCCACTGGAAATACAATGTACAATTGGAGAGCGCTGCCAGAATCTCAGCTGCTGTCACTCTGCAGAGCCAGGGGAATGATGCCAATTTGCAACTTTTAGGGATGTGGTCCCAGGGTGTAAAATGCTCGCGCGTAACATAAGATTCAGTACTGTTGGGGTTTTTTTTCTTTTTTTTTTGCCATATCTATAATAAACAGTAACTTCGTCAGAAGTTCTTACCCATTTTTCCCTAGAAATATGCAAATAGTGTATTGCTTTCAGCACTACTTTTGAGGTTGGCCTCTTATTTAGTTATAAAAAAATTTTCAGAGAAGCAGCAGAATCTCATGTTAGAGCTCAAAAATTTGAAATGCCTAGAGCTGTGATCGGAACTGGTATCTTTACACGTTTATTTTCTGCTTTTATAAAATAATGTCACAAATACCCTGTGATCCTAAACCAAAAATTAAAAAGAATATTCTTAGCAAGGCAAAATAATCTGCCTTCAACTTTTACTGCACAGAAATGACAAACATTTACATCAGAATTAGCTTGGAAACATCTCTTTTGGTGATAAAATTAGATGGCAAACGAGAAACTTAATGCAATAGCAGGGAAGATGTCCTTTGCTTTTCATAGTCCACACTACCCACACTGCAGCACTCACTATAAAAAAATAGATGACAGAAAATCCAAGCCCACTAATCCAACATTTCATAACACGTGCCTGCAAACCAGGAACAGTTTGCTATAACTGATGCTGAGACAAAGCAAACATTTCTTGAAGTTTCCATCACAGACCATTCAGATTTGTTGTCATCTCCAGAGAAGTTTGCCTGACTGAACAGCCATTTTGATCTAGATTATGTAGACAGTTTTAATTTAAACACAATGTCACCAGGAGATATTAGACCAGTGAATCTGCCTCTGCTTAGCGTGTGTAAAAGGAAAATTATGTGGAAAACATCCAGGAGTTGTAAACTTCTAAATTTTTTTTCCTTTTATTACCAATCATTAATCTGAGAGATGTCACCCAACAAGTTGTTTACTTAGCTCTTGATCTTTAGTGAAGTGTCATAATTTTATAGATGACTTTTAATTTCTTTTTGGATAGTATTTATAGAGTTACTGAAGTAAATGCTTTTATGGCTTTTAGGCCAGAGAAATCTTTGCCCTGCAAGCAATTATATTTGTGTAAAAACACCTGCAGGACTGGAGACTTGAGGATTTAGCTCATATTCTTTCCCAAGAAAGATAGCCCCCAGATAAATCACTTTATCTCCAGAGAAATGTGTGCCTATTCCTGATCAGGTTTTTGTGCCTAATGCTAATACTGAAATACTTGAGCTTACCCAGAAAGCAATGGAACAGAAAAATTTTATATTAAATACAAGAACACCTGTTAAATATAGCTATGCACAAGAACTACACATACATATGGAAATGTCAAAAAAACTGGTTTGCTAGTACATTCTATGAAAATTTTAACCTAATATTGCTGTAAAGGTATGCAATATATAGGCTAAAAAGGGAATATCATTGATCCATTAGAAGATCTTTAGAAAAGTAGCAGAGGTGGGAATAAAAGCTGCAAATTTTGGGTTCAGTTTTTGGTGCTGTGTTGCGGCAGGGACAGGCTCCCTCTGCGCCAGGGCCTACTTGGAAAGGAAAGATGGTGACAACCACAAAGCACTTGGATTTTCCAGTCTGAGCCAGGGCCTTCTGCCAGGGCACTGCAGAGGAAGGAAGGGGGAGGAAGCTGGAGGAGGGACAAGGATATTTACACAGAATCGCAGAATATCCTGAGCTGGAAGGGATCCACGAGGATCATCTAATCCAGCTCGTGGCCCAGGAATCCCACCCTGTGCCTGAGAGCATTGTCCAAGCCCTTCTTGCACACGGCAAATGTTCTCTTGATGGAACCACCCTTGGAACCCTGGACCAGCAAAACCTTGAGACAAAGAGAGCTGCTCCCACATCCCGGGGGAAGGACTGCCTACATGCTGTGGGAGAGGGAAATACCACACCTGGTAACACACAGCCTTCCTGCAAGACACAGGTGCCTCAGCAGCTCCCAGCTCCAGGAGCTGCAGCTGCAAAAAAATCAGTTTCCCCATCTAACCCCAATTTAGTACCGATTATTTAACACCAAGGTGAGTCCATGCCCCTGAAATGATGAATTGAGTGTGTGGATGCACAGGCATACAAGCTGGAGTAGAGTCACACAGCCAGCCAGTGTTACATCACTGTCCTAAAGCATTTGCAACTCCATGAGAAGGAAGAGATGCAATATCTCTTCCTTTGGAGCAAGAAACCAACTCCCTGCTGGCTGTTGTTCACAAGAACAATCTATGGCAATCATGGAGAGCAAGCAATTCCCAGTCAAGCAAATCATTCAGATAGCACCAGATCTATCAGCATCACCTCGCATGCCCTGATTCTCTCTGCTCATCTTCCCTCCAACCCCCGTAACGACTGTTCTGCCTTTTTGCCACCACAGGTTTCCATTTCCATTTTTCCATGGAAATGTTGCTTTAAGAACAAAGGGGATGAGCACAGGGAAGGAGTGTTGGGCACTGTTAGGATAGGGAAGGAATAAATAGTTTCTTAGAATCTGCAAGCCTTACTTCTTTAATAAGTTTCCCACAAATCCAAAGTTTATTCAAAATGCACAAACTGACCAACAGCGACTCTTCTAAGCAGATTTGGTTGTCCTTATTTGGTGGGAACTGTGACTGCCCCTCAGTTTAGTCCCAAACATGTCCCTCTGCCCTTGACTCAGGGAACAGCCTCTTCCATAACTTTAATGATAGATTTCCTGCTTGTTGCTTTAGTCTGCCTGTCCTTGCTGTGGGTTTTTCTTGGCATAACACTCAAGAAATGTATAAATCTCCTTTATACACAAATATTGGGGGAGTTGTATGGCCTTACTAGGCCAAATTTATCTCAGGCAGAGTTCTTTGTGTTCACACAATAAAAGGGTACTGATACTCGACCAATTTGCGTGATGAAACGTGAATTGCTGGGTCAGAGGACACTTTGTCTACAAAGAAGATGTACAAAGTAATTCTGAAAGCTGCAGTACAGAGCTCAGTTTGATAATGACTCGGGAGGATAATGTTCCTAATGAATTTAGGCCAATCTGGGAGTTCTCTTTGACATAAATACTCCCACAAACCTTTGAAAGGAACATGGTGTAAACCCTGCTGACTCTAAACGTGGTGTGGACTGCTCTGAGGAGACACAGCAGACAAGCAACAAGATCAGGCTTTCCTTAACATCCAAAGGGAATTCAGAATTCCCAAAAGCTGTTGTCACAGGCTTAAAGGAGGAAAAGACAGTGAAAATCTGGGGAAAATCATCCTTCCCCTGCTGCCCCCACAGACTGGCTACAATTATTAATATATAATACATCTCAACACATGCCAGGAGAAAAAGAAAACCCAGACCAAGCTTCTGCAGCTATTGCCACTACAACAGAATGTAGAAATTAAGAAAGATTTATAAACCAGTAAATTGAAAGGTTTTTAAAAGCAAAGCTCAATTTTGTGCCATCTTCTAGACTGAAGGTTATTACTAGGAATTACTAATTAGGAATTAATAATGACTACTAGGAATGATGAGGAATTACCAGGATGGTGTTATGTGAGGCCTATGCAGCACTCCATGAGCTACAAAGGGCATGGAATCATAGAATCACGGAATATTTGACTTGGAAGGGACCCTTTAAAGGTTTTCTAGTTCAACACCATTGCAATGACAAAACAGATTCAGCTAGACCAGGTTGCTAAAAACCCCATCCAACCTGGCCTTGGACACTTCCAGGGATCCAGGGGCAGCTGCAGCTTCTCTGGGCAGCCTGTGCCAGGGCCTCCCTCCCCTCACAGGGAAGAATTTTGTCTGCAGGTGTAACCTAAATTTCCCCTTTTTCAGTTTGAAGCCATTCCCCCTTGTCCTGTCACTACAGTTGCTGATGAAGGGCCTCTCCAGCTTCCTTGTAGGTCCTGTCATACCCTGGAAAGTGCTGTGAGGTGTCCACACAACCTTCTCTTCTCCAGGCTGAACAGCCCCAACTTTCTTGTCCTGTCTTCATAGATTTCACCATTAACTTAAGAAAGTGATGCCAAGATGCAAACAATGCTTTGCATAATTGTTCTTGTTTTCTCTAGGAGAACCATGCCACAACATCCGTGCCCAAATTTCCTACCTCCACTTTCTCTGGATGGCAGATGCTCACATCTCCTGCTCTCCTTTCACTGGGCACACGCTGCAGGTCAGCCTCTGCCTCCCCAGTTCCCACCAGTGCCTCCTTCCCACTCACAGCTATTATCCCTCTGCAACAAGCCCTTTGAAACCCAGTCGGAATGCCCACAGGAAAATAAACAAATGAGGTTTGGCTATTAAGGTGCTGCCCTTTTCTGCCAAGTCCCTGTTGCCACAAACTCTGTCTGTATAAAGACCTCACTGGAATTTAGTGAGGTTTCTTCCTGACCTGGGGATAGGGCTGATTAGGGTGTTTTTTTCTGCAAGATCAGGGCTCTTAGGTCAGTTTACACTTAGGCCTGAGTGTGTAGGAGTCCACCTTTCAGAATCCAGCTCGTTGAATGATATTGTAGCCTATGCAATGATCCAAAGTACCCTTTTCAGCAGGAAATACTTTATAAGGTCCACATCCTGCCATCAGCCTAGGCACTGATCTCCCACTTGAAAACAGTGGAGAGGTCTGTGTAAAATATCACTGTCAGGATATGGGTAATCACTGATCTTTTTCTGGCTTGCAGTAGGAGTAGAAATATGCTGTTTTTCTCATATTTAGCAGTTATTTGGTCTGAACTCATTATTTACCTGTATGTTATTAAGGGTATTTGAAAAGGCTTGTTTTCTTCAAATCCCTAAAGGGGAAGAAATCCACGCCAAGTTCTACCCACACGTAATTATATATTTCTACAGCAGAACTGTTTGAAAAAAAGTCCCTTGTTTCAATCCAGTGATGGAGAAAAATCTGTCTCCTTGCCAATTTCAGGAATCTGAAAAAAATTAATAATTTTTGCTAACTTGAGTTCTAACAAAATGCCGCTATCAAAATTCTGTATTCCTTTACCAACTTCTTACAAGAGGTAAGAATAAAGTATTGCTTCCTTAGACCTGAGCCTCTAGTAATAAATAAATTGTAATGGAAACATTGACAAGACGGGGTATGAAGTTATCAAGGCTTTTATGGAGATATATTTCTCTAAAGGCACTCTTAGGTTATCCCTGTCCACTGCTGGTTTGTGTGATATCACTTTGTGAAAGCAATTGGAGAGGCCCAAAGAGAAGTGATCAGTATCTAATCACGGTGCATGATCTGTATTAAAACAAAAAAATTCAAATACCACTTACAGTCAGAAAGGTTAGAAGAGCAGAGAGGGAAAGATCTCCCAAACCCTAATTTCAAGTCTATAGCACAAAATTATGGTATGATTTTAAGCTGTGCTTAGTATCACTGCTTATTATGAGCTTAACAGCATGAAAGGGAATGTGTGGAGCTGGAGGAGTGGAGAGACTCCTCCTGTTCCCTTTCTGAAGGCATATGCTTACTCGAGAATATCACCTTTCATTTTTAATAAGTTACCAAACCTCAGGATTACAGAAAACCCTTGGAAGGACGTCTTCAGTACAAAGAAGGAAAATTAAAGGCATCCCCATGTTCAAGAACTGGGTTTTTACCAGGGAAATGTAGAGGAGGGAGTAGCTGACAGATGTTTACAGGGCTGAGGTTAACAGTGCAGGATCTATGCTCAGCTCTCTCCATCTGCAAAATTACCCTTCTGAAAGCAGACTACACAAAGGAGAAGAAGGAGAAGAAGGTGATAATTGAAGGAAACCTTACTCTTGTATTCAAGAATAGAAGCACAGAACCACTTAGAAGGGAAACATTACCAGGTCAAACCATCAAATAGAAGCAGTGGTATCTTCTGTCTTTCTCTGACAAGACACCTTATCCTAAAATAATTTGGTGAACCAGTGTGACAAAAGCAGTGCAGTCCATGAAAAATAAAATTAAATTAATTTTTAAAGAAGTTTTACTTATCCAGATTCACCTGGCTCACAAAATACCTGTGCATCAAAAATAGTTGTAAAGGCATGAGCCAGCCAAGAGAATCAGCTTCCTGCTGCATATGGACTTTTACTCAAACCAACATAACTCAGACACAACCCCCCTACGTGTGTTTTAACCTACAGTCACCTTATTGCAGAACATAGAATAAAACCAGTGGGAAAGGGGAAGGAGAGGCACAAGTGCTTACATCACATCATCATCTCATGCCTCATAATAGAGTCCAAATACTGGATTAATTTTTCTTCCTACATACCTCCTTCTGGGTTTTCAGGTGATTCAAGGAACAGAACTGGCTCACTCAAGGTAGGAAGAGGTTGGGCTGCATAGCTGGAAACAGGGAATTTGAGACAGGTCCACCTTACAGTGGCTCTGTTCATCTAAGCTGATTGAAATGCCACTTCTCTCACAGTGCAGGACCCATCTTCCTAAACCACCTGGGCTGTGTAAGTTTGTATCAGTGCCTTTCCTATCTGACCTTGAATAGTTCAAATTTAAGCTATCAAATGTACATTTGAGGTAAGGAAATCTGGCCAGTTTGAACTCATCTCACCCTGCAACACTGCTAGAAGAGACGCTTTCTTAATCAGAGGATAAACACGTAAAAGGTGGTGGCATAACTCACAGGTTTATTGTATTGAGGCTGCAACTCACGTGTGCCCAGAAAACAAACAATAATGTTCTTTCCCATTTACTGCAGGAGATATTGCAAGTCTCACAGATTTGAGATAAGGGCCATGTTCACTTTATTAATTTTCCAGTCTCCTTTCCCAAAACTCTTACGGTTTGCAGAAAGAACTTTGACCCCAATCACCTCTGGCTCAATTCTGAGCTTACCCCTCTCCTGAAGTGGTTTTGCATGGTCTGCAAAACCATGACCACCTTCCTTTCTCCATTTAATTGAGAGAGAACAATCCCAGCCTACAATGTGAACTCTCAGCTTTTGCTTTGGTGTTTTGAATTAACTGATTTTCAAATCCAAGTCACTAAAAATCAACTTTTTCAGCTGATTAAATTTTACAACGCTAAAAAACCAACCAACCGAAAAACCACCAAACCCCACAAACACTGAAGTCCCTGTTGGTACAAAAGTATCACCATGACATATCTGTGGTATAAGTTATACACAAAAAGGGACCAACATGGTTATTTGGAGTAAACAAACCAGTTAAATAATAAAAGAACTTCCATGAGCATTCCAAATGAACCTAAAAGACCACTAATGTCTGCAGGTTGTTCTGAAGCACCAGGCTGAACAAAGCTCACTTTCTTCCTGGTTTATGTTTTATGATGGATTGGCTTCAATGCAGGGAAATTTCTGACCCATCCCTGCTTCCCTGAGCTCTTTTCCCACAACTCAACATTTAATTTGTGTGTGTGTGCGTGGACTTGTCAGTGCCTGAGAGAAGAATTTGATCAATTTAAACCAACATCAGGAATGGAAAATGCAGTCCCAGCCTTTTCTTGTGCGGGTACAAATACCCATGGCAAAACACAATGAAAATAGTTTAAAATTAACCTTTTTTCCTTCATTCTTTGGTGGGTTATAGTGTTTTTGAAGAGAAGAAAAAGTGAGCCCAACTCTTACTTGCACATTTAAAATAAATAAACTTAGACTTAATCAGATTTAAACAAAACCTGATTTAAATAGATGGCAATCACTATGAAATACATCAATTTTCTTGTTTCCTTGCAGAAGTATTCAGAGCATGTGAAAAGAGCAGGCATGTGAGATTGGAGATAAACCTGCACAGTCACACTCATTAGGCTGAAGGCCATTTTCCAGTCTTAAGAAAAAGAAATTTAATCATTAAATAAACTTGCCAGGGCATTACATGCAAATAATCACAATTACCAAGAGATCTGAAGTGCCATGGTTGGATTAGGGTAAAATGCAGAGAACAGGGCAATAGTGGGGAGATTTGTCCTCTCCTGCAGGTCACCAGCAGGATTTTTATGGTGAGAATTTAAATGGCTTGTTGCCTGTGCTGAATACTGTAGATACCTTTTAAAAAGTCTCATGCACCATTGTCGCCTTTCACAATCAATAATGTCATAATAAAAATAAATAAATTCATAATAAAAAGGGGAGAATAAACTATTATCATTATTATATTATTAATCTTAATACAATATTAATATTAATAATAATATAAATGTTGTTGTTGTGGTCATAATATAGAATTTCTGTGAATTTCTGAACCATTATCCTGCTTTGTTGGGCAAAATTCAGAATGGACAACATGAAATGATCCTGTGTGCACATTCATTAATAATCAGAAAGAAACACTTTCCAGTCGATGGAAATGATGGAACCTTTTTCTCCTGGCAGGCAAAAGATAGGAAAAACTTAACTGAGCCAGAGCAAAAATGTCAAACTGTTGTTATCAGAATAATAAAAATGTTATGGAAGGATGGTTTTTATTGATTTATGATGAGGAACGGGATTTTTTGGTTGCTTTTTTTGTTGTTGCTTTGGAAATTACAGTGTCTGGAAAGGATCTCCACACGAGTCCATGAATCTCCCCTCTTCTTCCTCTTCTACAACTTTTTCATTTGAAGCAGCTTAAAGAAAGTCCTCCAACAGAACTCGGAAAATTCATCGCCTGAAACTCTGTGAATTCATGGCTGTCAGTAAATGCTCTGGGAAGACTTGAGCTTGGCTTTAATCTGCATGCCAATCAGTTTCCTTGGCCTCAGCACAGAATTTAATTGGATTCACTCTCAGGACAGAACGACCTTTCCACTCACAGCCCTGACAATTCCTCCATCCTTCATACACAGTTTTGCATTCATATATTTTTGTGTCTTTGCTGAAATGAGTTACTCAGGTATGTGGCAAACAAACGTCAAAACTTTCATGGAAACTTCATTTGTGGGAGTCTAAAAAGAATAACACAAAGGTACACAGGTACAGTAACTCTTGGTATTATTGCTTCAAGGCAGAAAAATTCAGATCAGATAATTCTTCAGAGTTCTTGGTTTTGATCAAGCTTCCCACAAGGAAAGTTCATTAATGTGTTAAAAACATGCAGTCACCCACACACCTCTGCACAACCCATTCCTACTTCCACAGGGTGGGTTCTGCTGAAGACTGGATGCATTTGCACAGAAGAGGTCAATTTTAGCCCACAGTCCCACTCCCCAGCAGCCATACGATTGTTTTAGCCCAGACTGAGCCCTAAGATACAAAAAAAATCCTTGTGAGAGAGGTTATTAATTAATGTGAAAAGCCACTCTAACATATTTGGGTATTTTGGGGTTTTTTTTGCCAGCCTGAACTGTTTGTCTCTGTCCCAGCAGCACCCAGAGCAACACTGTGGCTTTGTACAAACATTGCAAATTTGACAAAATTGCAAATTCTGTGAAATCTTAACACCTCAGTGAGATTTTTCACCATTGTGCTTGACTGAGCTCAGGTTATACCAGAATTAGCACTACTCCTTGCCAATCCTATGGATGAACTTCCACCAGCAGTATTTTGTCTCTATAATCCATTTTCCCAGTCCATAACACACCTTTGCAGAATGAAGACCTCTGACTGCAAATATACATTATCTCATTCTTCCCACAGATTTAGTTCTCTGTGGCATACAAAGCTTCCTACAGCTATTCGACTTTCCACATTGATGTGAAAAATTACGTATTTCTCTTTCCAAATTTGAGATTAATTCTGGAGACCTCTGTTTGGTCAATTCCAGCACAAATTTGGAAGGGAATAAAAGGACAAGTTATGACCAGGGCTGTGTTTCATCCCTTTCAAGGACCAGCTCTAGAAAGGTTTTGTGATACTGAATACTGAGCAATATTGCGTATTTTGCAACATATTTTTCAGAAAACCAAAAGTGAATGAGCTCTCCCATCCTCTGGCCCTTATTTCAGTACATTAAATATCTAATTCTTTCAAGATCTCTAGCTTGAAGTGCAGTTTTTGCTTTCCAGGTTGTCTGGAATTCTCATTTTTTGAAGAATGGACTTCTAGGTAAAGCCACTGCAGCATGAAAAGATTACCTTGTGTACCCAGACCATGCTCATTCTGGGCTTTTATAATGACCATAAAAATAGGAACTTGCCTAGTTTTTCAGTTGTATGTGTAAAATGTCACCACTTCTGGCTGTTTGTACAACATTAAGTGTAATCAAATACCCAACTTCATAGCAAAGTAACATTAAGTGTGCAGCACCTTGACAAAAGTGATGAATTTGTGAGGATTCATTGAGAAAATGCAGTTAGATTTATACTGAAATATGATAAGTTTATCAGCTTTGTTTGATCCTTACTTAGTGAGAAAATAATTGTATTTACATATGGCTGGATTTATCCAGTGTGTTGGGAATGGTTCAATGTACTTGGCAAGAAAGGAAGTTTTTGGCAAAGAAAGATTGCATCTGCATTTGCAGATCTTATGGGGAAAAGTTGTGTCATCAGGGCAGTGTAATACGACACATTTCAATGTTTCATTAGCACCACTACGAACACATGCTGGGCAAAGTTGCTATTTTTCAATTCAGGCTTTTACACCTCTCTTTTTTTAAATTTCTTTTTGTTTTCAAAGAAGCCTGTGCTGATTCAAACCCTCTTGTCATGTGTCTCAAATCTCCTTGCACAGTTCCTTGGCCCCCAGCAGAGAGATGTCAATAATCACACACACAGGGCTGGTACTCAAGACCTGGCTGCTCGCACGCCCCCCAAAACAGATGACACTGAACATAATTGTTTCTTGTAGATCCTGCAGAAATTAAACACTACATCCCTGCAAGTGTCCAAGGCCAGGCTGGGCAGGGCTTGGAGCACCCTGGGATAATGGAAGGTGTCCCTGCTCATGTTTTCCCTGTAGGGGCATTGGAACAAGATGACCTTTAAGGTCCCTTCCAACCCAAAGCATTCTATGATTCTGATTTTTTCTTTCCAGAACAGTACATTATTCACACAGACAATATTAAAATTTAAGGAGTGGGTGAAAATTCAAATTAGGGAATGTACAATATAATAAAGCTTTTAAATGTAGAAGTGCTTGTAACAAGGGTCTTTGCCAAGAGGTCCCATGTGTGAACCACATGAGCAGGAAAAACACATGTGACACGAGGCTGTGTCACATTAATCTTAAGTGTTTTTTCTGGTCCCTGGTGATATTAAGAAAATAGCTTTAAATATAGTTATTTTAGAGTAATTGTGAAGGTATCTACTACGAAAACTTAAGAAAGGTAAAGGAATTTAGGAAATAGGTGACATGCTACAGTCATTTGAGAGGGGAAAAGAATGGGAAATAATCATAATGAGTCACAAGATCATTATGCAAAAATCTATGGATATTCTCAAATGTTCTTATGAAAAAGATTTTCAGTTCCTTTTCTCCCTTCATCCTCATCCTTCCCATAAAATTTTACAATGACTTTTCTGGAGATCCCCAGCAATGGCAACCCCACAGTTTCTCAGGGAAATCCATTGCAGCACTTAAGCACTTTCATTAAGGAAAGAAAATATTTGTAGCAGGTAATTTTTTTTGATTATGTGATCCAACAGGTGAGCTTATCTGTTCTCAAAAAATCCTTCTCTTACACAGACTAACAGCAGCACAGGACCCAAAAAAATTGCCATTCAAGTGAGTTTTACTGATTTAACCTAATTTTAGGCTCAAGGTCACAGTATTTCATTGCCTGCCTCTCCATGCTTTACAATGGGTGGGCACATAGTGGGCACCACACACAACACAGCCAAGGAAGAGAAAGCTGAATATTAGGATAAGAAGGTTGGTGCCAAGTGATCCTTTAAGCCCCTTCCAATCCAGGCCATTCTATGATTCTGTGTTCAAAATTAATACTAATTAGTAGCAACTAATTAGGTAATACCACAGGGCTTCCCTCACAATTGTATTGACAATCCAACGCCAGAGCTCAGCCCATGAAGGACTGGATGATTTTTCACCTTTACTTGGGTAGCATGAACAAAGGCCTGGCCATTTCCCCACTCACCCAGAGTGCACAAAACCTTAATGACTATCAATTCTTGCTCCCCACCCACACAAAGATCCCTCCCTGATTTCAGAGGGATCTGTAGGGACGGTCGTCATTTGTGCTCAGTGTCAACAAATGAACCTTTTCATCTCTCCTTCACTTATGATTTCTCCTCGCAAAAGCAAAGTCCTCCCCCAAACAGTCACTAATTATCTCCATGCCCTTCCCAGGAGGTGAGTGGGTTGATGACTTCCCCTCTGCTTCTGCTTCTCCTTGCTGTGCTTTGCCTTGCAGGACCCTCAGCTGCTTTTCCCATCTTTCGGAGGGCCACCAAGAAATCTCCTTCGTGCCTTCTCCTCACACTGCCAGAGAACTGGGGTTCTGTCCTGTCCTCCTCCCCTCAGGACTCGTGGGATGCGAAAGAGGAAGGCTGATGAAGACATCTGGCAAGGATCTGCCCACCTTACTGCTGCTCAAAACAGCATTGGCTCAAGGTTGCACAAAGTGTATTTAGAGAAGCAACTTATTTCATTCAAATGGACTAATTTATATTTCCCATGATAAAAAAAAAGAAAGAGAAAGGAAGAAGGGGCAATAGTTCAATTTTACCCAGATTAAAGTGAAATTGAATGGTATGTTTCCTGTGATTTCAGTGTGTTACACTTTCAGCATCTCAAGAATTGAATGTTAGATCAAAGCCTAAGGAAAGAGAAAAAAAAAAATGATGTGTTTATATGGAGAGAGAAAGAGAGAGAGAAGGAGGGATGTTCCTTTCTTGAAACAAAGTATATCACACAAAACAGCACACACATTCAGTGCCATTATTCAGACAGAAATTTTGATTTCTCTCTCTCTCTCCTATGTTTTTAGTGGATTTAGACTTCATTCTAGAAATCTTGAGCTAATCACAACATGCTGAGAAGGTCATCCTTAGAAAAATTTATCGATAGAAAAGTTGGGAGCTCTTTTTGGCATAAATACATCAGCATTTCAAGTGATCTTTGTAAGACTAGACTCAGGGTCACTCCTTATAAATTAAAATTCCTAAGATTTCCTTCAGACCTTCCCTCTGCATGCTCAGTATCTCAGCTTCATGTTGCTCTATTCAATGCTCCAAAATGACCCTAATGCAGATGGTGGAACTCGTGGATATATTATGGGACACTGCAGAGAACACGAATCCAGACTAGAAGCAATGCAGGTCATCCTGCCCTGATTAAGAGATCATAAACATCCCCAGCTGGGATGCACTAAGGACACATAAACTTTCTCATAAATGAGAAGATTTTTGATGTAAATGAACACTGTGAATCTGTTCTAGAACAACTGAGGTTATTTCTGCACGGAAAATGCTTGAGGGATACCCTCTCCTTCAGACAGAGCTCCTGTAAAGGAAAACTCATCCTGATTTCCCTTATCAAAGTTTACTATTATCCTCTAAAATGGATTTTAGAGTTCAAGCAAGATCACTGAAGAGCAGACACAGTTCCTGACATTTCCAGTAAAGGATGCTTCAGAACAGAGAAGGGATCATCATGTCTCTTTTTTTTTGAGAAAAGAATGACATGACAAAAAAAAAAAAAAAAAAAAAAAA
>VZRR01001051.1:95691-117603 GCA_013398015.1 Oreocharis arfaki
AAAAAAAAAAAAAGACAAAAAAAAGAAGAAAAAAATCAAGAAAAAAAGAGGACACTCTTGGTTATGCAAGACTCTGATTCTTGGCCAGCTTTGGATCATAATCCCTATTATTTCAAAATATTTTGCTGGAAATTCTGCTGGAATATTACTAAATAAATAGCTGCACTGTTGGACTGCAACTTGCCTGCTTCTGAGCACAACCTTCTCCATCCTATTGGGGACTAGATTTCATCAGGGTATTCACCAATATTTTTACGAAAACCCTGAAAGGTAAAAAGGTATAACTGTAAACAGACAAAAACCGAAAACCAAAAACCACACCAAACCAAACTGGTTTAAGTTTAAGGTTTCTGTATTTTGTGGACAGTTCAACGATAATTTCCACAAAGCCTTTTCAAATCCTAAATGGTTTTTCTTTCGGAATTCTGTTGAGAAGATCAATATACAATAACTTGGCAGTGAAACAAAAACAGACTCAGGGTTCAGTTCTGCAAAATTCTCTCTCCTGTGAGATCATCAGATCTACTACTGTAGCAGAGAGCAGCATATCAGCCTGGAATGACAGGAAATTTCAAGTGTTTGCCATATAAAACCCAGTAAAGCACCTTTAATGAGATCATTCATGGTGTTGGGACTACTTCAAAGAACAATCTTGGTGAATAGAACCCTTATCTGATTTTGAACACAAATGCACACAGGACTCAACATTGCTCTAATACTGCTGTCCACAGGCTTCAGTGAGAAAAAGATTTGTACTCCCGTCAAGATTCCCAGAGAGCCCTTTGGCACTGAATAAATCTATCAAAAGTGGATGAAAAATATAAAATTTATGTTGTACTATGACTTTTTAAACAGTGCCTTTGAAGTAAGAATATTGATAAAAATACATTTTTATTTGGTATTTTCAAAATCAAGAAACTTCCATTTACCATCAGCCAAGCAAATGCTATTTGGCTATCAGAAGAGTCAGTATCATCAAAAGCAATGTTTTCCTGTGAGGAACCTTTGTCTTCCTTTTCAAATTGCACATTTTTACCTGATTGCTTCCTCATGAACAACCACAGTAGAGTTGGTTGCAAACAGCACAAATATCCCAGAAGTGAATCATATTTCAGAGAAAAAAGCAAACAAACATACAACTGAAAATAAACTTGTTTCTTGCCTTGTTTCTTCATTCTCAGAAGATGGAAGCGTTGTGACATAAACACATACCATTAGTTTCTTCAGGTGCACAAAGCCTGACAGCAATTTAATTGAAGCCTTATTTACTCCACAAGGGGCCTAACCCGAGTGGAACATTGGAGATAAGAATTATCATGCCCACTTCAGGTCAAAATTTAGCTCCTCAAATCACTGCTATCTGAGGACATTCTCCCACATCCTCAATGCACAAATTTGCTTTAAGGTGATTCATGTAGCCCAAAAAGCACTGGAGCAGGGTGCCCAGAGAAGCTGTGGCTGCCTCTGGATCCCTGTCCAAGGCCAGGCTGGATGGAGCTTGGAGCAGCCTGGGACAGTGGAAGGTGTCCCTGCCATGGCAGGGGGTGGAATGGGATGGGCTTTAAGGTCTCTTCCAACCCAAACCATGCCATGATCGAATGAACACAGAGATACTGAAGCACCTAAAAAGCTGTTCATGTGTAAGTGCTCCCCACAGCCACGTTCGCTGTGGATACAGCAAACCTTGTGTTTTCCTTCAGGAAATATCCATGCATGAGCAGCACACATTCAGAATTCCAGCACAGCTGCTCCAAACAGTGCTGCTGTAACACAGAAGATGATCTTGGCTGTGCAGGAGGATTTTTCTTCTGTGCATAAGGACTGTATGTGCCTGAGTCTAAATATGCACGTAATACTCCTGATAAAGTCAGCATGCTGGGCTCCCTTCCAAATGAGTTGTTTAAAACACACGGTATTGATGGATTGAGGATGCATGAACTGAGAGCTCTTTGGGCTCCAACACATCTAATCATTTTCTGCTTGTAACAACATGTCTAAAGCAAAGCTCTTTTGACATCACTGAGTGTGCGCTCTAGAATGTGTCTGTGCAACAAGATCTGATAACAAAAGATGAAGACAAACCTGCAAAAAAAAAAAAAAGTTACTGCTCTTTCTGCTCTGAAATTGAAAAAATATGTTCCAGAGAAAGGCATTCTGGCTGGTGAGCCGGTGCACACTTCCAATCCAAGAACAGTACTGAAACTGGAGCTAAACCACAATAAAGATTTTATAAGAAAGCAAATCCGCGTGATTGTTGACGTGGACTTTGCAAAACATTAGAAAAAACAAACCTTCCGTGCAAAGTTCTGCTGCTGCTTAAATCTCTTGCAAGAAAGAGTTGCAGGAGATTTGATGATTGATGTCTATTCAGACACCTTCTTTATGTTTTAGCTCTTTTCCTAAGCTCTTTTCCTAAGTCCTTAAAAAATACCTGCTCTACAAGTTTCAACGTAGAATCTGAATATCCAGCTATATTTGCATTTCTTTATGAGCCAAAAGTGCAAATATTTGAAATAAAGAACCCTCCCGGTGCTTCCTACCTAAAGCCACAAACTCTCAGGACTCGTTATCTGATCCTGGTTTCAATCAATTAATTTTTATCAATTAATTTTGCCTGTGGAATATTTTTATAGTTGATAACGTGAGGAACCTCAGGTGAGCTTTTCAGTCTCAGGAAGAAGACACAAGGCTTTTTTTGTGAATTAAATTGTGCTTGTAAAATAGCCAAATTGGACATGGCAATGGATTACAGGGACTGAAGGAACATTAGCAGGAAAAAAGAATTCCACAGTGTCTCCTCTCTTTCAACAGTGGAAAAAAAAAAGAAGTTTTCTTTTCCAAACAGAAATATTTTATCTAAAACTCACTTGTCAAATTATGTACCTTTTCGGACATTATCTTTTATCCTGTTTTCAAGTCCTTTTTCACAGAGGTCCTCTCAATCCCATCATTCCTCAGTCTGGACAGATATTTTGCTGTATTTTCACAGAATCACAGAATATACTGAGTTGGAAGGGACCCATCAGGATCGAGTCCAACTCCCGACCCTGCACAGGACACTCCAAGAGTCAAACCCTGTGCCTGAGGGCACTGTCCAAACACTTTTTGATCTCTGTCAGGCTGGTGCTGTGACCCTTCCCTGGTGATCCTGTTCAGTGCCTGACGTCCATCTGGGGGAAGAACCTTTTCCTGATATCCAACCTAAACCATCCACAGCTCCAGCCGTTCCCTCGGGTGCTGTCACTGATCACCAGAGAGCAGAGATCAGTGCCTGCCCCTCCTCTTCCCCTCATGAAGATGTTGAAAACCACAATGAAGTCTCCCCCTGTCTCCTCCAGCCTGAACTCTCTCCTCTGCTCCTCACAATCGTTCCCCTCCAGACCCTACACATACTTTGTTTGCCCTGTTCTAAAACACCAGCCTACCATGGCAGTCATGTTTTATTTTGAAGGACTCCCTGTTCCCTTACTGACCTTGCTGCATCAGTCTGGCAGCCTTGCAGTCATAAATGAGTTGTAGCAATCCTTAATTTATGTCATAGAATCATGGAATGGCTTGGTTTGGGAAAGGACTGAAAGACCATCCAGGGCTGCACCCTGCCATGGGCAGGGACACCTTTCCATGAGACCAAGCCCCATCCAGCCTGGCCTTGGACACTTCCAGGCACTTCAGCCACAGCTTCTGAGGGCAGCTTGTGCCAGGTCCTCACCACCCTCACAGGGAAGATTTCCTTCCTAATATCTAATCCAAGTGTTCTCTCTTTCAGTGTGAAGCCGTTCTCCTTTGTCCTATTGCTGCATGTCCTTGTCAATAGTCTCTCCTCATTTTTCTTGTAGTCTCCCTCCAGGTATTCAAAAGCCACAATTAGGTCACCCTAAACCTCATCTTTTCCAGGCTGTACAATACCAATTTTCTTAGTCTTTCGTCATGGGAGAGGTGCTCCCTCCCTGCATTCCTCAATCCTTTCCATGGCCATCCTCTGGACCCGCTCCAACAGCTCCATGTTCTTCCTGTGCTGGAACCCAGAGCTGGATGCAGCTCTGCAGGTGGGGTCTCAGCCCAGACTGGAGCAGAGGGGCAAAATCACCTCCCTCAACCTGCTGGCCACGCTTCTGTGAAACTTGAAGTCTTCCCTGAGTGATTATCCTGAAAAGTCAAACTTGGCTAAACTGTTTCTCCTGCCTCCTTGCTTCATCTCCTATTAAATTGACTTTGTTTTCAACACGTTTGGCTCCAGCAAGGCCTCATCCTGTTACTGGTCATGACCTGGTACAGAGCTGACAGGGTACATGGAGCTGAACATCTGCCTGGAGACTTGAAGGAGGTGCTAATCCAGCTCTCCATCCCCTGTGCTGTGTGCTCTCTCCCAGTTTGTACAGTCTGTACACAAAGCACAGTTGGCCTCAGGTAGGGCTTGTGCTCCACAGCTGCATTTTCCCTGGCTTAATGTTTTTCCAGAACGTGTTCCATATGGTTTAGCAATGAGCTTATCCCAAGTGCCCTCTTCTGGTGTGTCAGGGCAGGCATTACAGACACCTATGGAGAGAAACACCCCCAGGGCAAGATGAGGGCAAGATGAAGAGGGGAAAAAAACCAGGAAAAAAAAAATCAAAACATCTACAATGAACCAGATATCAACCAGTACCCAAATTTTAGTTCAGAACATCCTTCTAGCTGGGGAAAAATGTTGAACAAATAGGTTAAAATAAAATGCAAAACTCAGGATTTAAGTACCTCATCCTTCTCAAACCAGAAGGCAAAAGCCAAAAGTTTGGAACCTGGGTGAAATGAGTAATATTTTGTTAAACATTTGTGATGCCAAAATCAGGGTATTGGCACAAGATCCAGGAGAAATATGGTCGTGTGGTTGCCTTTACTGAAATTGCAATCTCAATAGATTAAAAAAATTTAATTAGATAATAAGGCACTCTAGCAGTGCAAATAAAAGAGTCAGGGGTCAGTACCATACATCATCATTGCCTCATTTTAATACAAAAGTCACATTGAAGCCACACATGAAGTCTTATTTGCCAGAAAACATGTTGGGTGGGGAGAGAAAGGGGAAGAATACTCCAATCTAATTTAATTTTGTTTTTTAATGCCTGATTAAAATGATACTGTGACAGGTGTTTTATAGAATAAAAATAATGCTTTTTCTAATTAAAGGAAAAGAGTGTTCTGGGGAGAGAACAGTGGAACCACACTCTAGATTTTCCGAACACCAAACATAATTTTTGTCAAAAACTGGAAAAGGTCTCTTGTATTCACCCCCCACCAGAAACTTAGCTCAGGGTAAGGAATTCCTCATACTTAAAACACCACTAAGATTTTTATTAAATAACAGCCAAGACTCACTGTTTTAAAAATATCCCAAAGGCATACCTCTCAAAGTAAACAAAATAACAAGATAAGGTGCTGACAGTTGACAAATTAGCAATGGTACATCCTAGTTTAATTCTGAATTGTGTTACAGCTGTATCTGGTGATATCATGCTATCAGAGAGGGACGGCACTGGGAGACACCTTGCTACCTGTGATGATCAAGAACACACAAAATGGACTTTTCTGACCTAAGTGTCAGCATAGGAATAGAGGAATTGTCCACAGAAACACAAGCTCTGAACTATTGCAGGAAAAAGGGACTGAACATGTCAGGATCCAGCTGTGGATCCAGAGTGTTTCACAAATTCCCTGCCCATGCTCAGGCTCTGATCTCAGACCTGTTCCCTGTCACAGTGAGAAAGAGTTGCTCACCATGTCCACCTCCTATGAGGAGGAAACCAGAGCAAGCAGGGCTGGGAGGAAGCTGTAGGACACACTGGCCAGGCTCCTGGAGCTTTAGCCCAAGGGAACAAGTCACAGGGTGGGAAATGACTCATGCTATTGATTTCTTGAAAGGAAAAGAAGGATCGTGGGGGAAGGCAGAGAAAACATTTAGACAACTTTTCTCCCTTCACCAGAAATAAAATCCCAGATGGAAAGTAGTGTTTATAGGGAAACAAAAGAGTCACAGGATTTGGGTAAGACTTAGAAATCTTGGACAAACTGTCTTAGCATTGGAAAGTCCACTGATAGTCGTTGTCCTACAGAGGCCTCAAGACAGTTCGTCTTTAATTTGTCCAAATGGTAAAACTGGCTTTTATTGCTGTTAGCAAACACGCAATAGTCCTGTACTTCATATCACTAGGGGCTATTGCACTGCTTTGCTAGCTAGGTTTTACTACCAGAAAACTATCAGAATACGTGGAAAGGCTAATGAAATATGAATTATTCCCCATTATGCCTTTGTGCTGGTTTTGGCTGGGGTGGAGTCAATTTTCTCCAAAAGATCTGGTGTGGGGCTGAGTTTTGGATTGCTGCTGCAGTGGTAAATGAATCTGCTGCTTTGCTTTCCTTGAGTACACAGCTTTGCTTTGCCTATTAAACTCTTCCCTCCCTGAACTATCCTTGCTTACGGATAACAGAGTCAGGGATTGGTTCAAAGGGACCTCTGGAGTTATCTTTTCTCACTGTCCTGCTCAAGCAGAGTCTCCTAGAGTAGGCTGCCCATAACCATGTCCTGACAGCTTTTTAATATCTCCAAGGAGGGAGGCTCCACAATGTCCTTCAGCAACCTGTGCCACTGCTGGGTCCACCTCACAAGAAAAATGTGTTTCCTGATATTCTCCCTGCATAGAACCTAAGAGATAATCGCTGTGTGTTTGGACTCTATTAGAAATACATGAGCCATATTAGAGATGTATCTATTTCAGGGCCTGTGCTGGAGGATTAATCAATATTAACCACGTGACAGATTCAGGTCTGATTTAAAGGAAAAGTGTGGGACTGTTAAATTGAATTCTTCAGTAATCGAAGCTGTCCCTGAAACAAAACACACAGTATTCATTTAGAAAGAAATTCTTCCCTGTGAGGGTGATTATGCACTGCCACATGTTGCCCAGAGAAGCTGTGGATACCTGGAAGGGTCCAAGGCCAGGTCAGATGAGGCTTGGAGCAACCTGGGATAGTGGAAGGCGTCCCTGCCCATGGCAGGGGGTGGAATCAGTTTCTAAGGTCCCTTCCAACCCAAACCGTTCTGGGATTCTATTCTATAATTCCTGCTACAGGAAGGACATGAATCCCAGAAACTACAGAGACTTCAGCATGGCTTCGCTCAAATGAAGAGTGAGAGAGGAGGTTATCAGCAGGGTAAGTCCTAGAAGGCATCAGAGCAGCCCTGAAACATCAGTCTGACATATATAAATTCAGTTTCTACTGAAAATAAACTGTGTTGCTTCAATTAACTTCCAAATGGAAAGTTGGAAGTTCGGGAGCTTCAACAAATGTCAAAATATTCCATGGTAAGGGAAAAAGGAAAACTAAAATAAAGCCAGACCAAACAATGTATGACCAATTTGATCACTTGACGCCATCAGAGATTAAACCATTCCAAACGTGAGATCTGCACAAGAATTTCATGCAATTTTGCCTCATAAACCTACTGCAATGACTGTAAAAAAACCTGATCACGTCTTATTTGATGCTAAAACTGGTGACAAACAGAATATCAATTTTCCAGTCAGGCTACAGGTTTAATTCCCTGATATTTTACACCAGAGCTGGTTACAGAAATATCATTCCAGTCACAGGGTTAGAGTCTGACTTTAATAACATGAAGTAACTCTCTCTGGAGTAGTCACAGTGGATGACTGAGCTCTAGAACACATTTGACATTTAGGCTTGATTTTACAGTCTTGTTCTTACAAAAAAAACCTGTATTCATGTAGGTTTTTGTATTTTTTATGTATTTTGTATGTATTTATCTATTTTATTTATGTTTGACTGTCACTTACAGCTGAAGTCTGTTTACCCGTGTGTGCTGCCACAAGAGACAATAAAGCCTGGAAAAACCCTACAGCAGAAATCCAACTTTCACACACACAAAATTAAAGCTCCCAAGATTGCATAGAATCAGTTCACTTAATATTTTAACCAAAAAGAGTTATGACTCCCCCTCACATTTTTCAACTGAATATTCAGAGGAAGCACAATTCCTGTGGAAATCAGGATGCTAAGCCTGATTGCTGTCTCTGTTTCCTCATCCATCTGACATCACCATCCCAGGCACTCCTCCTTCTGCTCCAGCAAGAGAACTTCTGTTCTCTGCAGGGCATGGATGGTTCGCCTCTCAACCTTTCGGCAGAGTACATCCTCTCCAGAATACTGCAACAAAATCTGATAGATACATACAGCAACTCCCCCACTGCATCCTCTTTCAAAGTAAATATTCCCATGAAAATTCAGCCTCCATCCATCTTGAGACTTTGATCTTGCATGATTTCCTACTCTCCTGGCATCTCTCAGCTCCTTTTGAACTCTCCCTTTTGTTGGTTTAGGCAGATGTGCAGCTTCCCAGTGCCTGGGGCTGGGATCCAAGTCCAAAACTATCACTTAGCACCAGTCTCCAGCTAGAGAATGCCCTCACACCGAGCTGTCTACCCCCAAGCTATCAACCAGCTCTTTCTTCTACTCCCAACTGTGCCAAAATCTGTTTCTTTTCCTTGAATTCTTCTTTTCCACCACTACTTTCCTTCACAGTTTGAAAACCAGTGGTGGAGGGTCCCATGACTGCCTGAGTCCCACCACCTGGGGATTAGGCAAACCAGGCCCACTGCAGAACTCAGGTTCTTTTCCAGGGTCAGCTTCCTTAATGAACTCACTTTTCTGGATCAAGAGCTCGGTGAGGTGGGTGCTCATCCACTAACACCTGAACTGGGACAGCCAAGTCTGCCTTGTTCAGCTGTGATAAAATCATGGAAGATTTAAATCCCTGTGTCAGTGGGGTAAGGTTCACACACCCCCTTTGCAAAATCACTGCTGCTCCTGAGTGCTATAAATCACAAGAAAGTGACATATCAGGGGCCTAATCCTGAAGATTAATAATGTAAACATAAGCAGTGCTGTTCTCAGCTGTTAACTCACTAGGCAGTGAAGAAGAAAGTACAATGCACCTTCTGTTCCAGGCAACCCTTCATAAACATAATATTTTAATTATATGAGTATTTAGGCTGTCTGAACTTTCACTACTGACAGCATTCTGCTCTTCAGGTCTTCAGAGTGCTGTCATTGTCCCTATTTCCCACTGCATGAGGTGTTTAGGAAGTGCAATGCTGCCATCTAGCATCCAGAAAAAATGATGAAATCCTCCTTTCACCCCAAAGCCCCCGGTTAGTTTTACTGGAGTTTTGGTGAGCACAGGTTATCATATAGATTCCAGTGGCCTGGAAACTGCCTGCTTTCCCTGGAAGCACCGGGAGAAATACACATACACAGACATACATACTGCATAAATATATATATATACACACATATATACACACACACACACACACATACATTCAGGTTGTATATACACTATAATGTAAGTGTATAGTATACATGCTGTGCAGACAAAACATCTGCATTTATGGCTTAGTTTCATTTTGCCTCAGTTCAGATGTATATAATATACCACTTATGGCTGAACCACCTGTCTAGACACCTTGGTGGAGAAAAATAAGCATCCTTGGTGGAGAAAAATAAGCATCCTTGGTGGAGAAAAATAAGCATCCTTTCAGATGTCTACATTAGGGTGAGGTGAATCATGACCTAGAAGTGTTTATATTTCCCAAGTCACAAAGGAATCCCGGACAACCATCTTCAGCATGGAATTCTGCAGTGTTGATGTCTAAATTAATCCTGGGGTTTAGATTTGTAAATCCAAGGGGACTATGAGCTCAGTTAGTCCAACTCTTGTTTAACACAACTCAGAAACATTCCTCAAGCACTACCTGATTTAAGCTTGATATCTCCTTTTTGCATAGCAGGTTTTTTCCAGAATGGAATCTGGCCTGGGTTCAAAGACTTCAGTCAATGGACAATTCAATTTTTCTGAACAGTTTGTTCCAGTGGTTTATGACCATCCTCGAAATGATGTAACATGGTAAATAAACACGTTATCAGTTCCGATTTTGCTTTAGATTTTGTCTTTGACTCTGGTAAATATGTGGGATAGTGAAAAATCATGTGAAAATGTACAGATTGCATAGCAGTTAAGTGCTTAATTAGCATTTCATTAAGTACTTTCCTACAGAGTTATTTCATGGAACTTCTAAGATCCCTATCATTCACCAACAGCAGGCTCAGGCAGCAGCAGCCCAATTACTTTTAGCTTTTGGTCGTGAAGGGATGGAAACTGAATTTCTAAATACAATATTCATGAATTATTCACTTGCTGGGAAAAAAAATTCATTGGGTTTTTGGTGGGATTTTCTTTGGTGATTTTTTCCCTTGGTTATGGAGTTAATTATAAGCAAAGCTATGTTACTAAATCTTAAAATCACAAGCCTATTCTAAAAACATATAAATCATGCTACAAAAATAAATTTCTTTTATCTCCTTGTAACTTAAAGCTATTGGATTTACATAGGACTTGAAAACTGATAAAAATCAATACTATTTTCTGGATGTTGAAAAACATGGGGCTTCATTTCTCATTAGGACACATATTCTAAACCATCACTATAACCATTTGCAAGCTTCTTCCAGAGATTTATGACTGACATAACTGACCCAAACTTATTAAACACTCCACATTTTAGGAAAAAACACTTTGTTTTCCTTAGTTACAACTAATTTTGTGTGACCTCGGATCTTGCTCATCCACTTATCTCTCTGTGGCTGACTTGAAAATATTTATTGAGATGCAGTAACATGAGAAATAAATGTCAGATTCTTTCAAAATGTTTAAAAGCCAATGTTCAGCAACCTCCTGTTCCTCCAGCATTAAGTACTGTCTATTCAAGGCACGTGGTGACATTTACCATTAGTGTCAAAGCAGTCTTTCAAGTGATGAATTCAAGTCATACATTCATGTCTGCAGTCCATAGCAGACTTCAAAACTGCCACTCAATTAGAATCCCCTGCAGGAGAGCAGGAAGAAATACTCCATTTAGTATTTTTATCAAAGGAAACAAAATATAAAGAAATCATCCTTTTCTCCCTCTTGCCACCAAACCCTAATATTTATAAAACTTTGATGGAACAGTGGAAAAGCGTTTTGTTCTCAGTATAAATCCATAAAGAGAACTGGAAATGGTTTAGGATGAGTTATTGCACTGAGTACAAATTATTTTGGTATCTGGACCAATTTATCATGATTAGCACACATACAGAAAACTATCCGAAGTTGGAATGAGGCTGAACTGCCACACAAGTCACCTCAGGCCCCAGAATGTAACACACAGATGCTGCTTCCCTCGTGGGAGAAGCCAACAAATTAAACAGGGAGAGAAAATGAATGTGAGAAGAAAGTAAAAGCATTTAATTGAAGCTGAAAAATGCAATATTGAGAAAAAAAGTCCCAGTTACCAGGCTGCTAATTTCATCATGCACTTCAGTCTTTCTGGATGCTTTCCAGCAAGCCTAGAGGAGATTCCTTGGTTTTCTTTTTGGCAGTGACCTTTTGACATAGAGGGGTGGGCTGGCTCCCTGATTTATGTGAGGAAGACAAGAACATGAACAAGACTTTATCCATAAGGCACTCCAGAAGCTCCCCATGCTTTCTGGGAATGGACTACCACACACCCCTGTTGTGGGTGATTAATCTGTTAATATGGAAGACTAATTTATTTTTTATATAAAGTTAAAAATAAACCCCAACTTCAGTAACAAGGAAGAAAGCAGAGAGAGGAGAAGAGAGATTTCTGTTTCCTTGCTGTTAATACATGCTCATATTAACAGGCCACGTAAGGTGAAATAATGAGCAGCCTCAGGTTGTATGAGCCATTTGGGAAAGTCACAGAAAGTTTTAAAATCTGCTTCTAGTTTCACCTCCACAGAAACCATGATGCATGCAGGGGTGTCTTTAAACTACTCTTAGAACACTCTAGTTAATCTGCCCTCGCATAATGCAGAGTAGATTTAAGCCCACTGCAATTCATCCTTTCTTTCTAGCAAAACCTGAGCATGTTGAGAGGTCCACAAAGGAACTTTAAAAACCTTCAGAAAAACAGAAATGGCCGAGCACAACATAGATTTTCATTTAAAGTGCTGCCCTTTAAACACTGGGAAAGATTCTACATCAATATCATCTTTACTGTCTTTACCAGTGATGACTCTGAAAGTGAGGGAGCAATAATCAGACACAGAAGTTTAACATGGGTAAGAAGTCAAGTAAAAAATGGAAGGAATAAGGTAAAGAGCTAATTATCCCTCTTAAGAGAGGCACTAAAAAAGAGAGAACTTATTAGTGTAGGTAGTTTTAAACTTGTAGGTACCTTGTAATTACCGAAAAGTTTATTTACTTATGAGACATGTTTATTTGTTCAAAATTAAGCACATGCTTAGTGTTTCATTAATGGAAGTCTTAATATTGACTTCTCTCCATCCTAAGCCTATCTAAAGTGATCAAATGGACTCTGTTTTTCTTAGAAAGTTGCCCCCGATGAGGCTCCCACTTTACCAAAGTGCATCTCTTTTCTGTAGTGCAATATAGTTTTACATAATCTCAAATAGATAAATTCTACAAGTTAGCACTGGATGTTGCTTAAAAATGAGAATTCTGTATACTGACTCCAAATGTTCCATCAGAAATAAAAGAATAATATACATACACATACCTATCTATGCTATACTATCAATAAGAATGTGTGGGGTTAATGCAGGAATATATTCACAGACATTCTGTTTCAGACACCTACCAAAAGATGTATATCCATAAAAATATATTCGGGGTTTTTTTAATATTAATCAACAAATAAAGTCAAAAAGTAGGACTTAGACAGTGAGGTGTTGAACATCTTTATGCACATTTTGTATACATTAAAGCTACAGCTTGAACTTTGCCTGCAGGCCATTTGCTGCTAATGAAATAAGAATGTTCCGCCTCACTTGTTTTAGTCAATGCAGAATTTGAACAACCACAAGAGAGCAATAGCAAGTGAGAAGAAGGCATTGCACGTAGCTCTCAAATATGCCAAAGAGTCTGGAGTCCTGCCTGAAGATTGCTTACTGTTATTGATAGGGATATGGCTAATTTAAGGTAAAGTGTTCCAAAGTAAAATTCCATTACTGAAAATTCACTGGCTCTTAAAGGCTTTGAATGACTGCCAACAATCTGCAGAAATTGTCGTGAGGTGCAGTAGCTTCCAATGCAAACCTAATCTTTCTTTTACTTAAAGGATATTCTCATATTTCTGACTCCCCCTATGCTTTATATCTGTCCTGATTAATTAATGTAGCTCAGCTCTGAGGTTATTTGATTCCCAAACTGAGACACGCATTCAAATACCTTGCTGAACTGAAGCCCGGGTTTCAACATGTGTGCTCATAAAGGAATGCTAAATTAGCATGAATTGTTAACAGAACAGGAAATGTTCATGCATCAAATATTCTATATATAGCACAGTAAACAGGAAACAGTAATAAAATTAAAAAAAAAAAAAAAAATAGCTGTGGTGGCAAATGAGCTTCCACATAGCTTGAGATCCCCCAGGGCATGGAAATATGGAGTGGTTAAACCCTATACTGCAAATAACACACAGTCACAGCAGCTGCTCCACAGGTATCTTTGACTTGCCTTGCTTCTCACAAACATGACTTATTCCTGAGTTCTGATACAGGAATTAATAAATAACTTAATTACAGAGACACAAAGGAAGCACAGTAATAGGCAGTGAAATCAGTGAAGCAACAGGGAAAATTTGAGGCTTTTTTTCATCTCAAAAGGCCAAGCTACAAAAAGAAAAAGCTCATTCTGATACTAACTTAAATGGAAGGTACTTTGAAAATTCTTATTTATTATATTTTAGCCATACGATGCTTTTGGAGTTAAATCTGTAAGTACTGACTGATCTGAATCTGCTCCTGAGTCAAATCTCTTGAAGGACGAGTGTGTTTATTCTTAAAATTAGATTCTTTATTCCATATTTTAAGACTTAATTAAGTGGCTTTATTTAAGATATATAATGATGGGAAGACCCATATAAACCAAAATATCAGTTGGGTCAGCACATCAAAAATTGTTGCATACCTTAAAAGCTATTCGAGGCCCCAAGTTTGAAAATGTGGGCTATTATAGTAATGAAATACAGAATTTGCCAATTTGGTTGGAAATGCTTTGGTTTGTTTAAGTAAACATATTTATAATGGAGCAATTACAACCAAAAATAAAAAACCCTCCAAAAACATAAATCAGGAACTGTTCTCTTGCACAAAGGCAAGCCACATATACCTTAAGTATGGCCTTAACTACCAATGTCAAAGACTTTTCATTGGCATAGGTTGGAAAATGCAAAATACTATTTTTTGCTTGTACAGAAGTCCAGTACATACAGTGAGTTTTACAACTTATTCATAAAAATGGAGATAACATTCTTACTAAGAGAAAAAGCAGGAGAAAGTGACCCAAAGCACCAGAGATAAAGCCATAAGCAATTGTGGGATTTATTTTTCAAACTCATTAATTCTGTCTCTGTGGGTCTGTTTCTATCATCAGGTACGTAGCCTGATTAAAAGGAGGAAACAGAACAAAATATTTATCTCGTTATCTTACTAATTGTGCATATACACTTTTGTTAATGATCCTTAATTCCTGCTCTCTTAGATATGAATAATTCTGAGACGAATGCGAAACCAGGTTTCCCTGAAAACAACTTATAAAGATTAAATAACTAATAGCAATTCAGACCTTTTTTTTTCCTAAAAATGTACAGCGTTGAACCATTCCCACATTTCCTGTCACAGGGTGCCAAGGTGAGGAGCTCAGCACCTCCCTCTCCACTTCCCCCCTCAAGAAACTGTAGAGGGCAATGAAGTCGCCCCTCAGCCTCCTTTTCTTCAAACCAGACAAGCCCAGAGGCCCCAGCCACTACTCTCATGACATTCCTTCCAACTCTTTCACCATTTTTTTGCCCTCCAGCCATTCCTCCCCCAGTTTGTACTCGTGCCTCGCTTCTTTACTCTGCCCTAGGTTCAGAATCTGGCATTTCAACTTGTTGCATTTCATTCCATTAATCATTGCTTACTGCTCCAGTCTATCTAGACTGGCCTCTGCATGGCCTCTTGTCCCTCATGAGAGTCAACAGCACCTCCCAGTTTCATATAATTTTGCTCTTCTTTCCTTATGAATTGGGTGTTGTCATGGAGCAGATTTAGAACCACGCTGTGTGCCCACTGATCCAGTCAGAATTCATTACATAGAAACTGCATTCAAGGAGTACAATCCTGCTTGTGAAGAACAAGCATTATTTCCCTTCCTTTTTATCCAGGTCATGCCACTCCTGCTAGGCCTAAATAGATATTTCCAAAGGTAGCACGGTATGAGATACTCATAAAAAAGAGTACCTGGTGCAAAATGTCCCAACTGTGATCACCATGTCATCCATCTTCGATATGTTGTCAATATTTGTAATACTTTATATGACATACTAATCATCCACCTTGTCACTCCTCCACTAAAACACAATCAACCCCCAAGGTAAACCACACAGATGGGTTTAAGCCTGAAATTGAACTGAATGTCTTCTCTCCTCCTGGAAACCCAAAAAAACTCTTCTGTGTGATCTCTAAAGGATGTTGGTCTGTTAGGGCATGCAGACAGGAGAGCTGCAAAGTGACAAGACAACAACAACCCCTGTCCTGCAGAGTCTGGGATTAGGCAAGATCTGAAAACACTTTAAAAAAACGTCATTAACTTCCCTTTTTCATGTGGCCCCTTTCAACTATGTACATATGGTTAAAATTTTCCTGAATAGCAATTTTTAAAACCTTTCCTGATGTGAGCATCCTGTGAATAACGCACTGCTCAACTCAACCAATTCTCTTTTTCTGGGCCTGTTGCCATATGACTTCTCAAACCTTTTTGAGAAGGGTTGGAGCTCCATGTTCTTGATCTGAGAGAAAAATATGAGTTTCAGAAGAGAAGGGAGTTTATTTTCTTGCATACCTTTCGTACAGTATGATTTGTTTTGCAGATACCTGTGTTATACCTTCCTGGATGCTCAGGATTTTGAGCCTCTATCTCAGTATGCTTCTGCTACCCTTGTATTTTCCATAAAAATCATGAAGAAATAGTTTCTGAGTATTATGTACCTTCTTTCACAAAGATTCACAACAATCTCTTCTGAAATCTTTTCCAAAAAAAGCCTGGATGAAGTACCCAGGTTTGTGTTCTCAGTCATGATAGCCAATCTGAAGTCAATTAAGCTAAGAGTGAATTATTTAGTACTCTACTCAACAAGAAGAAACATGCTTTAAATGGAACACCTTACAAGTTTAAACCATTCTCCTTTGTTTTACAAAACATAGCTGGAAAACAGACAAAGAATTTTTTTTCCCCACAAAATATTTTAAAAATGATGGAAATCAGGACTTTGCATCAAAGTACTTCCTCAGCCTCAACCTAAAGCCTAATCAGCTGGTATAAAGAATGTTTGTGTTGGCTGAATTCATTGTGTATTGAGGAGGCACAAATGTGCATACAAAAGTAGGAAGAGGTGGAAATACCACAGAGTACCAGTGCCTTTGTGGGAAAGTGAGAAGCTGTGAAGTGATATACAAGTTCAAAGACTAATTATGTAATCACTCACTGAAAGGTCAAAGTCAGCAAAGTACAGAGATAAGCTTTAAAATACTCACTAATAAAGAAAGGGGGCACAAATTTCAGGAAGAAAAAAGCATTCAGATACTTTCTGCCCTTTAAATGTGAGTTTTCTGAGAATACACATCATGGTTATGGGGGCTTGGATCCAAGAAGCAAAATGGAGAGATCTCCTCTTACCTGCCTGCAGTACTTCCTTCTCCACATGGTGAAGTCACAGAATTCCAGGATGGGTCAGGCTGGAAGGGACCACAGTGTGTCACTGCTCCCAGCTCCCTGCTCAGGCAGGGCCATCCCAGAGCACAGGGCACAGCATTGTGTCCAGAGGGGTCTGCAATACCCCCGGGGAGGAGACCCCACAGCCTCTCTGCACAGTCTGTTCAGGGCTGGGCAGTGCCCAGGGCAGGAGTTGTGCCTCCTGTGCAGGGGAATTGCTGGGCTCAGGCCCTGCCCGTTGCTCTGGTGCCATTGCTGGGCCCCCGGAGCAGAGGCTGGGCCCTGCTCGGAGCCCTCCCTGCAGCCAGGGACACCCAGGGCTGAGGCCCCTCTCAGCTGGGGCTCCTCTCGAGGCTGAGCAGCCCCAGCTCCCTCAGCCTTTCCTGGGCACCGAGATGCTCCAGGCCCTTCCTCAGCTCCGCAGCCTCCGCTGGCCCCGCTCCAGCAGCTCCCTGGCCCTCCTGTCCTGAGGAGCCCAGAGCTTGACACAGCACTTCAGATGTGCCTCCCAGGGCTGGGCAGAAGGGCAGGATCACCCCTGACCTGCTGGGAATGCTCTTCCTGCTGCCCTCAGGATCCCATTGGCCTCCTCGGTGCTCAGGGCACTGCTGGCTCAACGACACCTCCCTGTCTCCCATGGCCCCCAGGTCCTTCTCCGCAGAGCTGCTCCAGGAGGTCGCCCCCAGCCTGTGCTGGTGCCTGGGGTTGTTCTTGCCCAAGTGCAGGATACTCCATTTGCCTTCGTTGAAATTCGGACAGTTCCTCTCTGTCCATCTCTGCAGCCTGTCCAGGTCCCTCTGAAGCGCTGCCCAGCTCTCAGAGGCGTCAGACACTCCCAGATTTGTGTCCTCAGTGAACTTCTGAGGAGCCATTTGCCCCTTCAGCCAGCAGGGCCCAGTACTGAACCTTGGGGGCCACCACCAGTGACAAGCCTCGAGCTAGGCCCGGTCCTCTGTGTTTAGAGCTGGTTTTATTACAGTTAAATTGTGGCTGGGTTTAATTGTATTGTTTGATCTGGGACTGTGTGGACGCTGCCTCTCAACTTTGGTGCACACGTCAGGCCCTGTGGACTTGCTCACCTCCTCAGTTCATGCAGGGAAGACAGCGGCCTGTTTATATCCCACAGAAAGGGTCTCCATAGCTGGAAATACTGGGAACGTGTCACCTCTCCTGTCATCCTCACTGAGCTACAAGCAACAGGCAGGAACAGTCACGTCACTATTGTGTTTAAGATATAAATTTCGTGGTTGACTTTCACCTTGCTGAGCACGGCCTTGCTTGGTTTGGTACAGTCAGGATATAAGCCAAGGCAGGAACAGGTATCCAGGCAATGCAAATTCTGGAATGAGTATTAGGGCTTTGTGGGGGTGAAGAAATGCTGTCTCTTTTGACATAGGACATTTTTAGAAACAGCAAGAAGCAATGTTTGATCTTCCTAAAGAATGGTAGCAGCTTCTTCCCTTGCCCTACTGACTGATGCATGGAAAAGGAACAGAGAAGGCAAATATTTTCTGTCTTTCATACAGGCATGAGCAGTGTTACATTGGGGTAAATGATTGCCTTATTTGATATTCGTTCAGTGCGAGGACTGGTGAATTTCAGTACCTGGGCAATGTGAGACTTGAAGATGGCACAGACACTTCCTTGAAATCCTTGTTTATGGAAATCCATTGCTGACAGCTCTTGACAGTGCTGGCTGAGTTTCATCCTAGGGCTGGTACCAGAGTTCAGAATTTACATTTTGCTTATATTACGATAGTATTACTTGTTTTCCAGACCGCTGCACATGCTGGCCAGCTTAAAACTGAAATACAGCCCCTGCCTTGGCAAGGGCAATGCTGTCTGTGAAAGTCACTCTGATACTTCACTTATGTGACTTCCTGGGGCTTGTGGGTGTTAGATTTGGGTTTCAGTTGCTTAATTCCCCTTTGGGCTTTCATGGCTGAATCTGCAGAAAAGGTTACGGCTTACACAGTGCCCTGTGTGTATTTGCCAGTTCCACAAAGCGCAAGGTAACTTGATTAAGGCAGGCACTTTTGACTTCCTGATGGTTTTTCAGTCCAGCACACCAGAATTTTTATAAATGTTTTACAGAGGAAATAGGGGATCTTTTTGTCTGTTGTGGACATCATCATGTCAAATGGAAATACAAGAGAAAAGGGGTTTTTTTTAATGTTAGATGCCTAATACCATAAAAAAATAACACAAAGACATTTTTAAAATACCAAAACTAAGAATTGAACTTTTATTTTCTAGGAGACTTTACCATTTTATTACACATTTGTTTTATAATTTTAATGACAAATACCAGTGTCTTTCACTGAATTATACAATAATTTCACCTCACAAAAGGCAACGCAAAAGGAATCACATACCCAGCGGGCTTGGGTTTGTTTTCAGAACTGTGCTCTGCATCTGAGATTCTTATTTTATGTAATAATTGTTTACTACTCAATAATGTTCAATTTTGATATCTATTGAAATTCTGTTGAACAGGGAGCCTATTACTCAGTGGAATGAAAAAACTGCCACATGTGGGAAAGAGAACATTAAACTGAGCCCAAATTATTTGAGGCAATCACACAGTTCAGCCATCTACATTTTGCAAGAACTCAGACACAGCTTTTTAGTGCTGTAAGCACTTTTGAAGTGCACTTTGTAGTGTGCAAAATCTGCTCATTGAGAAAGAATTCTGCTCGTCTAAGGATCTGTACATAGCAGGCAAACCCACAGCTGCTCCTCTGAACACCAACACCCCTCTAGTTTTAGTCTTCCCACCTTTGAGGGTGAGAAGAGCCCTTTGCTGAAAAATTAGGCAAATATATGCATATATGGAAATATTTACTAAAAAATGAAGGTGAAAATCTTCTTTGATGACTGTGGCGCTTGACATGTGAAGTTTTTCTCACTATCAGGAGACAAAGTTTCTTCTTTGCCAGAAAGCAGTGGTATTACATGTGCACTTAAAGGAAACTTCCCTACAAAGCCTGATTTCTGTGATTAAAACGGTATCACAGCCCATGCTTTAGATCAAGAGAGCTGAACTACCTGAAGTATTTTTAAGCACAGCAAGCCCAAACCTTGAGCTATTTATATCAGTTCTACCTTGCCAGTCATTACTCCCTGTGATAACTCCATCTGAATTCCTCAAGGAACAATTTTGTGGCTGCTGTCTACATAAACATGTATAGCTTACTTTGCTTTCACCACATTCTAGCAATTCTCAGCTTTTCCCATGACCCCATTTCCACTTGCACTTCCAAGATCATGACCTCCACTTTTGAAACAGCATTTGCTCCAAGGTACACTCTGCCAACCAATGCACTACCCAAAAAAAAAGAGCTCAGTGTTGAGCATGACCAGAAAGAAAGGTTCTAAAACAACAGTCACAGCTCCAAACCCTTCCAAGGGTAAATGACCTGTGAAAAATCCAAGCTCCATTCTGTCAGCTTTCTCAACAGCCCATACATTAGGCCATGAAGTTATTGGGTTAATATCCCTTAAGGGACACCCCCAAATCTGAGCCTGCTACTTTATAATGATGCACTCAAGACCAACTGCCTACATCAGAAGGTATGACAAAAATTGGTGGTGAAAGTTAGCCAGTGTCCTTCTCAATTCCTCAAGCAAGAGATATAGCAGGATCGCTGGTTTTAATTAAATTTAGCCCGTGAGGTAATGTTATTTCCCTAAAAAGTGTGATTTATCATGTCCATCATTACTCTGAGCACTTCAAGTAAAGCTGTTACACCATAAAGATTTTTTTATTTTCCACTGCAGTAAATCTCCCTTGTATTTTCAAATTCTAGAAGCAAACCCCTTTTTTTGTGATTTCAGAAATGGCAAGTTTTCAAAACACTGTCTGAGCCATTCAGACCCAGAAGGTAATAGGGAGCTTGGTGATAGACCTTTGTTTTCCAGTATGGCTCTCAGAAATTTGCTCTGAGGAGGCCCAAGTACTCCCCAGCTCCAGTTATGCTTGTTAAAACTGGAATGATTCCATTCATGCCAGCTCAACAGAAATCAAAACCTGGCCTGAAGCCTTGGATCTTCATATTTCAGCTGCTCACAGCAGAAGAGGCCCTTGGAAATTAGGTCTCTCAGCATGTGGTCTGGATGGAGTAATTCTACCTCCAAAGCAATAAAAGACAAGAAAATGGCTGTTTTGAGCTGAAGTGAATGAGTTGAACTGGAATTGTAACCAAAGCCATGGGCAGGGACACTTTTCACCATCCCAGTTTCCTCCAGGCCCCATCCAGCCTGACCTTCGACACTTCCAGGGAAGCAGGGGCAGCCCCAGCTTCTCTGGGCACCCTGTGCCAGGAACTCAACCTCACAGTAAAAAATTTCCTCATCTAAACCTTCATTGCACATCAATGAGTGATGACCCCAGTGTTAAAGAAGCCCTTGACCTAGAGAAGGAACAGAAGGGAGAACGAACATTTTGATCCAAGCAAAACCAGCTACTGTGGCAGGCAGCCTTCATTTTCCCAAAGGATCTATGCTTTTTCTAGTTGTGAGATGGACAGAGTGCCACTGAAATAACAGTTACTGGCCTGCTCTTCTCTACAAGCCTGGGAGGTCCATCTACAGAAAATTCAGGCAAAAAGTGATAAAGCACACAGCTGTTTGCAGATGTCCCAGCCCAAATTGGAAGGGCTACATAAATCAGGAGCCCTGGATGCCTCCTGACTTGTTGCAGAAATGATGCACAGTCTGTCTGAGCAGGCATCTGGCAACACCACAACCCAGTTTTTACAAGCACTCTTGTAAATCATTGTCTTCAGCAATTACTTGGTCCTGCGAGTAGCAGCAAAGTTATTTTTATCCAAAACAGCTCAATCTTCTGAAATGGGAATGGAGGGAAGTATCCATGAACTTAGAGAAAAATTTCTGTGGGAGTCATGAGCTATCAACACCAGTGAGGGATTAAGATGTTCAGTAGGCCAGACATGGAGACGTTTCCTTCTCCAGCAGATTGTTGCTATTAATGAGGGAAGAGAAAATCTTCAAGTCAATTCAGTCAATATTTCCCTTGAATTTTACCTCAAAAGTAGTTTTCAGGTAGGACAAGCTTT
>VZRR01001053.1:0-46582 GCA_013398015.1 Oreocharis arfaki
GCAAAAGAAATACTCTGGCTATTCTGACTCAAAGGTGACATTCTTATGAAAGTAAAAGGGGTCTTGACATCTTAGAATGGATCATGCTGCATCCCAGACATCTAGACTTTGAATGTCAAATAAACAAACAAGCTGGATATTTTAAATGATTATATATTACTAAAGGATATTTGCAAATTCTAAGCAAATGAAGAGTGGGCAGAGACTTAAACACTTGTACAGACAATCATAAAAGTACAGAGAACCTGAGAACAGATTTCTGCAGGAACTTGGAAATAGGATTTTATTGTTGCCCTGTAACTGTGCCTGTATTAAATGGCAATTATCACTCCTATAAAGGTAGAGGTCATGAATAGGGTTTCTTTCAGATCTGTCCACATTATGCAAAATACATGCAGTCACTTTTTTGGAATGTCTTTTTTATATATATGTTAAATATCTATACATCCAAGAACTTAGATGTATAAATATAAATACACATAGATGGTAAATTCAAATGCCACCAACTGTATTCATGAAGAAAAATCCAATAAAACCCTGGGATGTCAAAATTATTGGCATAAACTGACAAAAGTAAGGTGGATGCCTGATGAAATTAGATATCCATACATTATACCAACTTTATATTGAAAAGAAAAGGTGGTAGCTAAGTGAAGTTTTCAAAAATATGTTTCTTCTTTAAAAGACAGTATCAGATAATTTATGTACTACTTTACTATTTACGGAATTAAATTTAGGCTGCTACAAAAAAGGGCAAAGAGAACTCAGAGCTCAGAAAAAAGTCAGAATGTATTCTACAATTTGCTTTGAAATTAGAAAAGTCAGCATATCGTATTTAAAAAAAAAAGCACTAGGTTTATTAATTTACTTTAAATTGTGGTGGGTTTTTTTTGGGGGTTGGGGTTTTGTTTGTTTGTTTGTTTGCATGATATGAAGCTTGTGGTGGATATCCTGATTATTCAAAACAGAGTGTTAGAGAACTGACAAATGGTACAGATATAATGCAAGTCTTTGGAAAAGAAGCAAGAACAAAAGAGCCAGGTACTTCGTAAAAAAACAGTGAATGCTAAGTAGAAGAGCTATTTAGACATATTGGCTAGACCTGATACAATTGGAAAAGTTGATGTACTTTCTCTAACATGCCTCCATCTACTACAAAGAAGTAAATGGTCATGTGAGTAGCAGTGAAATTTGAAATAAGTTTTCATTGAATTCTTTCAGATGAGGCTCTTGAAGAAACTATGTTGTTCAAGAAGAGAATAATCCCCTCACAAAATAAAAGCTCACTACAGAACAGAACAGAGACAACAAAGAAACAGTTTTTACAGCTGAGGGAAGCTGCCATAACCACCTCAGCAGTAAAACTATCAATGAAATTCAGTGTGTATAACTACAATGTAATCAATAATGGAAAAAATAAATAGCCAGCCTACAGAGTAAAGGGATACATATTATTTTAGGTATTGTTGAGAAAGGAATTCACAGGCTATGTCAATACTGGATACAAAGCAGATCAGAAGAGAAATTTAGTGCTCAACAGTGTTTAAATGTGAGCACACTCCTTGAACAGTCAAGCCCGCACCAATCTAGATTCTCCTGGGAAGGGTACAAGAGTTGCCATTCTCAACACATTGTCTGCTTGCCACCAGCCTATTACCAAATAACTCTCTGGATCTGCATGCAGGGTGTAATGAGTCACTTTGTCTCAGTGTCAGGAAACGGTTGTTGCCTCTGCTGGCAGGGCAATCAAATTAAAGCAGTTTTGCTTTCTCCACCTCACTTTTGTCTGTTCACTCCCATTCTCTGGCATAAGCATTGCTGTGGCCACACCATAAATCTTGAAAATAGATCTGGCTCAAAACCAACCATTTCTGCAGGGTTAATTTTTAAACCTGACCATTTCCCTATTTTGATCCACTATATATCTTCACAGCGAGTTGTGCCAGTACAAATGAGGAGACACAGGGATAAGAATGAGCAGCTGAGGGAAACTTTACTTCTTCCAGTGGTGATGTTAGCTGTGCAGCTAAAAGAATTAAGTAAGCTCATAAAACATGAAATGATATACTAACTCCCTCTCTTCACCCCCACTGACCCAGAGGCACTTAATCCCTGCCTCTGCTTTTGCATCAGGACAGGCATCTCTATGACCAGTGGTGAGCAGGTTCACAGAGCTAGGCTTGCAGGAAAGCATCCACTTTTTGTTTGGATGAACTTTTTGGTTACTCATCCTGGGGACAGGGGGGCACCAATGGCAGCTGAAGGGAAGTGGAAAGGTCACCCTTTTCATCAGGGGCTATTATCTTTAGCATTTTTAAAATAATCAGGTATCAAAAGAAGAAAAAATATGTATTTTCTGCAAAAAATGCAATAACTAACAGAGAAATTACTTGTATATTACCCTCTGTGGAAGAAGGGTAAAGAAGAATTTGACTTTGCTGACACTGCTAAAATGGCTTAACAGCATCCTGCAAGTGCCGCTCAATGAAAGTAGAAAATAGGAAGTTTAAAAACAGATAGACAGACACTGTCACATGACTTTTTGTCAAACCTTGAAATTCATTATCAGTGTTGGGAACACCAGGAAGATAGAATGGGTTAAAAAGGGATCAGACAGTGAAACAGAAAACAGAACAGCTAATAGCTATTAAACACAGCCACAGAAATACCAACTGGCAGAAGGTAAGAAGTATATGTCCCTGCAAAAGTCACTCTATGCAGGTTGATTTCCTCCCCAGTTCTTTTCCCATGCATTCACTACCAATCAATATCACCAACAGTAACTTAAAATGGCAGGTCTTATGCCAGGTATGTATTAAAATTAGTTCATAAAATTTTCCAGTAATACTAGACTTTGCTCAAGAGCATTAGAAAATGCAGAAGTTTTTTTCTCCTTCTTTAAGGGAGAATAAGTTAGCAGAAAAATCAAAGGCAAGAGAGTGATGAGTTACAAGTAAGTGCTATCATGACAAGGATCGTGGACCTAGAGCTCTGAAAATGAAGACTTTTTCCATTACAGAATAATTTCTTAGTTGGTGTGACAGAGAACATCTGTAGTTGTGTGCAAAACAAACTGTCTTGTTGATGCGACTGAACCCATAAAGAAATCTTCCCTGTCCTGGTGAAGATGATTTTCCTTCTCTCCTTTATTCTTGGTATTGCACCCTCTGTCTCTATCTGACACTTTGGCTGACAGGGACTAAAGGTGATGTGATGAAGAACTTATCCCTGCTTCTGAGAGGAAGTAGCTGTGCTCTAGACCTACTCTGTCACTGTCATCCCATGAACAAACTCTAATGTGCTGCTGGCAACAAGGCAGATGAAGAATGTTATTTCTAAAGCAAGAAGGATGTTCCCCACTACAAGAAATACTGCAGAAACTGCCAGATAAGAATTTTTTGCGTAGTAACCCGCAGGGCCTGCATGGCAATTTAAATGACAGTGATTACCTTTCGAGGAATTGTAATGTAAATGAATCATTTAAGGACAGTCTGGGATAAAATCTTTTCCAAGGCTGCAGTCTGTGAAGGCACAGGCTGTTCATGAGATTTCTCATGGGTTGCCTCTTCCATTTCGGAAGTGCACTGCATTGTTCTGGCACAATGGGCTGGAATTGCAGCTTTTAGCCGTGAGTCCCGTACAGGCCTGATGATTTAGAGAAAGAAATCCCCTTGCATCTTCCCTCAGCTTAGTAAGGGTAAGACCATTGACACCACATTTGTTCTGAAAAAGCACAACTGGGTAATAAAAAGAGTAGTTTCCTGTTGGGTCACAGTTATAGTGCAACCGTGGCCTCAGCATGTGGTACACTTCTGTGTGCACGCTATACTGTTTCTGTGTCTGCACCAAATTGTAATAACTGTGAAGAAAATAGCTTGCATTTAAGCAACCAGGGAGACAGCAGATGGATGCAGGCAGATGGGAGCAAACCGGGAAGCTACGAGCCAGTATTGGTCAGAGTGACAAGCAATAGTCACAGCACACTATCAGCATAATGCCAGTGATACTGACTGGTGAGTTTTAAGGGCATATTGGAAGGTAAGAGAGAAAATAGTTTCATAGATGCTCCTGACAGTCCTTTGCAAGGGTATGGGACAAAACAGGACAAGGTGACAAGCTGCACATGGCAGCTGGCATTGTGCCCACTGGTGCAGGTGAAGAGAAGTGAGCGTCTTACCTGCCTACCCAAAACCAGTAATGTGATGAAGAATATGAACAAGGAAATCGAGCCCATCGTCTTCAGGTCCTTCAGTATTCCTGGCCTATAAAATAAAAACATAAGTAAAGCCGGCTGCTCAAAAGTTAAACCAATATTAATTCAAGCACAAAAATGAGACCACAGTTTATATATACTACTTTCTGGTATGTAAACTAAGAGCATTTAAATATGATATGCTATATTATTTGATGAAATATCATTATTTATGTTATGTAGCTTTAATTACCTACACTACATTCTCTGCAACTGTGCCTACATTTAGAAGTCCAGTAACAAGATGAGGATTTAGTAAAAATAATATCCTCTTTTACTTACAAATGGAGAGCATTTGTGGCTTATTCTATACAAGTAGAATAAAAATAGATTTTTAATGCAATAACTCTATTTCCATAGTGGAGAGCTCGACCATATCCAATGAATAGGAAGAAATAGAAACTAAAGCACCTAACTCCCAAGACACCTTTTCACCTGAGAATTACAGGAGGCACAAACTAGATCTTGTACAGAGTTTCTTAAAAACTCTGCTTTGGCAAAAGTCACTTGAGGTAATGGGAAACAGCTCACACTAGAACTCTCCTACTCATGCCACTGAAACAAGAACCTTGGTGAGAGATTTAGGAAGGAAAATACCAACAGACACAGACCTGGCCTGACAAAATCAAAGCTGCCAGAAGCATGTGCTCAGTCTAACCCATCCCCTGGTTCTCCATACCATCACACAGATACCCTTTCCACTAATGCAATGGAAACAAAGACCTGAGTTTGTTCCTATTTAATCTTTAGATTTAAGTGCAAAGGAAACCTACACTTCTTTTTTTTTTTTTTTTTTTTAATTATTCAATTGAGATCCTTTTCCATGATTGTTACAGCACAGGAAAAATTATATTGAAACTACACTCTGAATATCCAGACTTTCTGGTGTGGCATATGCCATACACTTGGCCTAAACAGAAGAGAATCACCTCTTTGTTTTGAAAATGAGGTAGAAATTACAGCTGTCCAAAAATTATTTTACACAGCAATAACAGCAACTGAAGTCAAAATTTCAGTCTTACATATTATCGCCTGTAACAAAGATTTCAGCAGTCTCACTAAAAACTTAAGATACAAATGCACAAGTACAGCAAAACAAAATAAAAAAACAGACAAACTGTTGGTCTACTAATTTTTTCAATAGCTAAGACTGCATTTGTAAAGATTTAAGACTATATACTAGTTCTGGAGAAGTTGATTTTCTTTGGCTTGTAGCAAATGTGCTCTAAAAGCCTTAATGATGTGCAGCCTGAGGCCTTAACACACTTGATGACGACTTCTTTGTAACGTCCTTTATGACAAAAATGCAAATTAAACCATACTCTATTTCCTATAGGATGTGATTTTAACACCTTGTCCAGACTTATTTTATTCTAATGCTCTGAGGTGTGACATTAAATAAAATATTAACTGCGGTATGACAATGATTTTACATTGTGACTCAGATTACACAGCCAAACACATATGTTCCATGATGTAAGAACTACCATGGGTAGTATTTAACTTCAGAAAGACTGGAGTTAGCCACCTACCTTCTAAGAGGTGCCATTGCATACATAAATTTGCTGTAGTCATCCAGCATGGGCCCATGAGTGTGCAGAAGGATAACATTGTAGCCCACCAATGCAATCAACATTATTACCATTTTCAACTCATAATTTATCCTCAGGAAAACAGAACAGGAAATGAGCCCTAATATGCAGCTGTATATAAAATACTGGCAAAGAGAAATCAAATGGAAAATATTTAGAATTTGGCTCTTGAGTAGGAAATCATGCATAACAAAATGCTCAGGCTAGTTTAAAAAACAAGTTATTGACTGACCACTAAAGTGTGCAATCTATCACAATCTGGGACACTATGGTTTATAGACAGCCAATAAAAATAAATTTATGGTCCCTAATTTTCGCCCTTTGACACTTTTGATTTACTCATCTGAATTTGTGGGATACCACTGCTGGTGTTAAAATATAATGTAGGAGTCTGCTGCCAGCAGACTGACATATGATATATTCCTGTTCAGCTGTAAAATTTTCCTTCATACTTGAGTCCCACGATTAGCCTGGATGTCTTGCTAGCATTTGGGTCAAGGTAAAATGTCCAAAGGCCTGAAAACAATAATTTCATTGCCTATATTTGCAGTTGCTATAAACTGATGCAATACCCAGTTGTAATGAACCTCGTAGATGTGCAATTTTACAAACTCTAGAAATGCAGCTAGGATTGGAAAAATACAAAACTATTAACAGGGCCTATGCATAATATAAATATAAAAAATCCCTCTCTCAAATCCTGTGGAGTAATAACCATATAAAAACACATTAAATTGCTAAAAATAAAAAAAAGCCTTTCCTTTCCTGTGTCATATTTATCAACAAAAATATGTATGGTTGAAGTTAAATTCCTGGAAAAAATATTTTCTCCTGGTACTTTCTGGAAATTGATTATGGCATCAAAATTAATGCTAAAACAGGAATCATCACAAGAATCATTACCTTAGTCTTTAATATGCAACACCTTTGCCAGAAATGCTTCCTGAAAATTACAGTCCTGCACCTTGCAAGGAAGGTTCTTTTCTGAAACTACAAAGCATTCTATTTCTAGTCATGCTATTTTTGGACTACTGTTGACTTGTTGATGGCAGTACTTTTGACAGAACCTGAATCACTGTATACTAATTTTGGAGGATCACTAAGAAGGATAATTTTCACAGCACCCATCAGACAGAACTGATCTGCCATCTCAATCTTTGCTCCTACTGTAATTTCCTCAAAGATTTGGTTGAAGTAAGAAATAGATAGAACTATTGTTCAGAAACACCAAAAAATAAAACTTTTCTGATAGCTGCATTTCAGAGGAGGTCACACTCCAAATTCAGTGTTACATAAAAATAGCAGCATCCTTTTTTGAGTCAATAATGCATTCCACTGTTGAAATCAGTTTCCCAAAAAGAAACAAGCAAAGGCAGCCTTGAATCTACAACTAGATACTGTTTGACAAAGACCCAGAAATTTTCAATTGGAACAGTCTCTGACAGTGTTCCATAGGAATGCATAGAACAGATGGGAAATTTCAGACAAGGGTGGATGAATTAGAGAAGAGTAGCACAGCCACATATTTAAGAATGCAGACTCTGACACCTTGCATTGCAATGCAGCGTTTCAGTAAGCAACAAGCAGACCTGGAGGGTCTGGCATCCACAGAGCAGTGAAGCTGAGCAGGTGCAGGCCCCTGGTCTGCTTACTGCATCCCTCGGCCACAAGATAACCTCAGCCAGCTCAGCCAACCTGTCCCAGCCCAGGAGCCTGCAGGCAGTTCCCACTTGGTACCAGTGTGATGCCACCTCTGCAGCCTTGGCTTTATCCAACAGTGCAACAGCAAGTTCTCATGGATGTCATTTTTGTCTGACAGCTGAAGCAGTAAATAGAAATGTTTCCTTTTAAGAAAATCCTCTAACAGCTCAAGAGAGGAATATGCTGGGTAACTGCTCCCCAGACAGAATCTGCACCTCATGCTGTACGAATCAAGATTCTCAGCATCTGAAGGGGCATAACTCCATCTATCCTCTTTTTCTTTCTCGTGCTAGCTCAAATAAAGGGTATTTTAAGCAATACCTTACAGAGTCTGAGTACCTTTCTTACTGGGATCACAGGTCTGGTGCCTTGCACCGGGGTACTACACACCTACGATCCAGCCCAGTGCATTTGGTCTCTTCTCTTAAAATTTAAGACCTACAGTTCTGTGGGTATAAAGATCTTTAGTGAAGAAAGAAGGAGTTCTACTGCCATATGTCTATAGAGAAAAACTTGAGGACAAAGTCATTTTGTAAAAAAATTTCCTAGTCAAATAAAATATATTCCAAAACTGCATCTTTTAGATGTCAGTATTATAACTTTATTTTTTTTTAAATAAAAAAAGGAGGTGGCAGCACTGACATCACACTGTAGTCTGTCCCAGGAACAGATATTTACATCAACTTCTATTACATGGAAACTACAGAAGCATCATAGCAAAACTAAACAAATTAAACACAAATATGTCCCTATAATTTACTGAGAAATCTTTGCTAAGTCTTTTAAAAAAGTAAGCTATACCAATCCAAAAAGTTATTTTGGGGGGTGGAGAAGGAGGCAAATCAATTGCTTTGCTTCAAAATGAACTGAATTCAATTGGGGCTAAAGTAATTCCCAAAGCTCTTATGTATTCATTTTAGATGACATAGTCAATAGATGTCAGGTTTACTATCATAAATCACGTAAAGTCTATCGATGTGAATAAAGCTTAAAACTAACACACAGATTCAAAAAAACCAAATTTTTAATTTAAGGCAACAAACATTTGTCAGCTTAAGTATTCAATATCTTACATAGTGAAGAGAGAGAAATTTTATTCCCAGACTAAAAAAGAAAAAAATGCTAAGAGTGGTAACTCAAAAGGAATTTATAACTTTTTCAAACTAAAATACATGCAGTGTCTGAGGATGAAAACATGTATTTGAGAGGTGTTTTAAAGTTTTTAAAATCTTTAGCTAACTTACATTTTTCATTTAATAATGTCAGAAGTGAAATGTTAACATAATTTTTTCATGCCAATCTATCAAAGGCAAATTTTCTTAGATGAAAGAATGTGTTTTAATACTTTAAAAGCTATAAATCCTGAAATCAGGACACATCACTTTGGTAATGGTCTCATTATTTCACCATGGAGATAAAATAATCTCCCTTCTCCTCTTGCCACCACCAGCTTATTCATACAAACCCAGCTGACCTGTTTTGACATAATATATGGCTTGTTATTTTCAACTGCAGGTCTTTGTAATCCTTTTAGAAATCACTGCTCTCTAGGACACAGTTCCCACTTTTTTGCAGCAATCTCGTTTCCCTCTCCTCTTGCATGTGCCATTGTGCTTTTGTTCACACTAAGATATCTTCTTCAGATCAATTCAGACCTCTTAAGGTACCTGAGAGTTTTATCTCCACTCCTCCCACCCCATCTCTTATCAAATATGCAAGGACAGGAGAGTGACAATTTCACACTTACTGTCAGGGATGAAAATGGTAATATTGTCAGGTCAGCCAACTGAAAATATTCCCACCATGGGAAACCTGCCTGCAGACTAACTTGGCTTTCAGTGCATGGTCTGCTTTGCAGACACTGTGTGTTATCTTGATATCTTGTAATGTGTTAGCATGGGTGAGTTAAGCTTCCTTGTTATTATGCTGTTTCCTGCTTTTTTAATCTGTCATTCATTAAAACCTCTATTTTCAGAAGTACTAATCTCATTTAACTTCCCACTTACTTCAAATGCAGTTGCAGCTGACTTAAAAAAAAAAAAAAAATCCAGCTTTTGCTGCAGTCTTAAAAACGGGTGGGTGTTTAACTTCAAGCAGATCTGGTAACAGTCAATTTAGTGTAATTGTTGTAAACAAACAAAGAAATGTAAAATTAACTTACCGGTAGGAAAAAACAGTTATTTTGTATACACCACCGTGTTTGATTACTTGAATTAGAAAAACTTGCATTTGATGAATTAAGAACTGAGGGAAAAGCTATCACAGCATTATCCAGGAAAAACTAGAAAAAAATAAACATATAATCCATTAGCATGACAGCCGTTTAAGGTCAAAATAGAGGATAGAAATGGAGAAGCAGAGAAAGCCTTGCCAGTAACCATTTAACTTTGGTATTTCGCTATTTTTTTGTATTTTACTTTGAAATGGGAAAAGGAAAACGACATAACATGACTACTTGTTCCTGCATTCTCAAACAAAAACAACTTTGTTAACCTTCATCTGACACTTTCCACTGGAATAAAAGACAAAAGGCTCTTTGTTATATTACTTTCATATATCAGAAGCTCACACACACAAGAGACAATGATGAAATAAACTCCATATGAATAGTTCCTGGGTTTACCTCAACTGAATGTCCTATTTAAACACAGGAAGAATTAAAGAAAGAATAAGAAGTCTTTACTGAAGTTGGTTTACACAGATGCAATAACATAATAATGCTGACATTAATGTCGGGACTAATGCCATTGAAACAGAAAAGTGCATCCAGTATCTCTCAGGTCATCAAATTCAGCCAGTAATTACAGAGGAAACCATCCTCATACAGAACCCCTTGATGCAGTGATCCAGTACTTTCTTAATGATTTAGATTTTGGTGACTACATTAATTCCAGTAGTCTGAATCTCAACATTTAAGCGGTTTCTACACTTAACCACTATTCATGGCCACTTCTCATGTTTTTCTTCTCATCATAACCTCATAGTTTAGCTTTCACATGGATTCTTTCTTTCCCTAGTATTTACAGTCCTAATATTTAGTATCATCTCAGCCTTCATTGTGCTCATCGATCTATGTTTTTTTCTTTCTCCTTCCCTGAAAACAAGCTCCTCCTTCCCCTAATTAGTCTAGTAGTCACTCTCTGTACATATTTCTTTCAATCCAACCTTCTGGGTGACCAAAATTGCAAACACACTTCCCAGATTTTATCAGTGAGTCATGCAGTAGCACTAATACTAATTCTGCAGAAAATATATTTTCGTACATTCTAGAATCACAGAATCTTTAGGGGTGGAAGGGGCCTCTGGAGATCATCCAGTCCAACCCCCCTGCCACAGCATGGTCACATAGATCAGGTTACACAGAAACATGTTCAGGTGGGTTTTGAATGGCTCCAGACAGGGAGAGTACACAACCTCCCTGAGCAGCCTTTTCCACCTTCTATGTAAACAAGTTGTTCCTCATGTTGAGGTGGAACTTGTGTTTTAGTTTATGGCTATTGCTCCTCATCCTGTCTCTGGGCACCTCTGAAGAGTCTGGCACCACCCTCTTGACACCTGCCTTTGAGGTATGTGTATCTATAGTATAAATTGAATATAAAAATTGAATTTATACACCTAGAATGGTGCTCCTTTGCTCACACCTACAAAACTTTAATAGCTCATTGTACTTCATGCAGCTGGGGCTCAGACAGATCATGATGTTATAGGAGCTTTACACATTCTGCACATGGACATCACCCCAGCACTAGCATCATGCTCAGCAAATGTGAGGTAGCTTTCCTTCACTGGGACTCACCTGGGTGAATGCAGTTCATACTTACTGTGAGTTAAAAGCAGTCACATGGACGGTTATTGTGATTCAGCTGAGTTGACATTAAACCCACATAAGTAATTAAAATCCTGAACTCCTTGCCTATCCATCTGATGAGCTTGCAACATGTACCAGAAGTTCTTGACACTAATCTGTCAGAACAACTATAATCTACTAAATTTCATCCTAGCTCTCTTACTGAAATCCACACCTGACTTCTTCCTTTCTAAAATCCCAAGCCATAACTCAGAGACACTGACTGTCACTTTAATTCATTAGCGAATGTCATAGTCCCTCTTACACACCAAATATGAAAATCCACACGTGGTTGACCAGAGTAGAGCTCCACAGGTCACCTCCCTCTCACAAGCTGTTCTCTGCAGGTCATCCCTGTGTAACCTACCTCTAAATTCTTTCTCCATTTCTGTCTTGAATTGCAGAGAAAATCTGAACTGCTTCACTCAGAGCAACTAAATGTGGATCAAAACGGTTTATTGATTTACTAACGTTAGATCTGGTCAGTCATAGTTCTGTCCAGCCAAGTCTTGGAAACTTCCAAGGACAGAGACCCCACAATCCCCCTTGGCAACACTCTCAGCACTGTACATGCACAGGGACTTCTTTTATCTTACTAAAGACTATCCAGCCTCCCATGTCACCACCCAGGTTGAGTGCCCTTTGATATGTTTTGTAGCTCTGCTGAGAAGAGTCTGAAACCATTATCTCTGTAACTCCCCTTTAACAGAAGTCCAAGGTTGTGGATTTGCAAAGGTCATCAATACGCCACCTATTACCAATACCGAGCTGGCACTCACCTGCGTTTGTACAGTTGCAGTTTTCCTTCTCTAACATAACTGTGTATGTGAAACTACACATAATTAACCTGCCATCAGTGAAGCACAAAGTCAGGGCCAGGATCCGTATCAAAACTATAACAGATAAATCATGAAAACAGACCCTGCAAAATGTTGATAAACTTGTAACATCCTTCTATAACTGATCCCAACTGATCTAATGACGTGCACATGCAGAGAGTTACATGCACATCTGCCTCCTCCCACAGGATGTGTGGGTGAATTGCACACACTCCCTCTGCTGGGAATGCAGGTTTCCCTACTGGCACACACTCCTGAAAGGAGATGCATGCAGGTGCTCTAGTTTTATGTGCCCCTGTGCAGCTGCCTGCAAGCTGTCAATGCACATGATGGAGAGAGAGAGCCCTGCGAGTCCTTGTGCAGAGACGAACCTGAGCAGTGGTCCCTGCTTGTCCCAGCCCGTGCTGCTTCCTGCCCGCTTGAGTGGCAGGCAGCTCACAGTATCCGACAGGGAGGCTGCTCTTGCTGACTGAGGCAGAGGTGTGATGCCACAGGGCTGACTTATGACAGTGTCAAAATAGTGTTTTGACAGTCATCTGTTTTCACCCATAGCTCTCTGTCTCCTGTTACACATTTCCACATTGCCCAGAGAGGTTGTGGAGCCTCCCTCACTGGAGATATTCAAGAACCATTTGGACACAATCCTGTGCCATGTGCTCTGCGAAGACCCTGTTTGAGCAGGGAGGTTGGACCAGATGACCACTGTGGTCCCTTCAGCCTGACCCAGTCTGTGGTTCTGTTTCTTTTATACTTCTTTTCACACTATTTCCTTCTTTACTTATGATTTTTCTGAAGTCACTTGGTTACTTTTTAAGCCAGCTCATGCTCTCCTGCCTCTTTTAACAGGAACAATTTTGGGCAAAAGCCCTTCAGACAGCTCTGAGGATTTACTCCCCCTCCCTGCCTCCAGCTATTTAATAGCTTCTGTTAACAAGGGCATCTGCCAAGGGCCCCCACATCCCACTAACAGTGCATATACTTTTTCTGTAAACATGAAATATTTAGTTTCAGAATCCCACCTTATGCATGTCCCAGAGCAAAGATTATATAACATGAAGAACTCAAATACAATTATATTATAGAAACGCATATGGTGTGCATATTTATATATGTTAATTTATATTAAAGCAGTTTAATTTTGGTTTTGAACTTTGCACAAGGCATTTCTGACCCATAAATGTTACCTGTATACACAGAACACTATATGAAATATGGTATATCTTTTCATATATTAATAAATATAAAAAGTGAAAAAAAGGATATGGAAGTGTTGTCACCTACCATGAGCCAAACAACACTTATTTCTGAATGATGTGTTTGCACTTGTCTTTCTTGTCTTTCATCAGTTATCTACATCTGCTAACACACTTTGAAGATACACATTGTTCTTCAAGATAGTATTTTTTTGTAAGAGTAGGTTCAGTCCTACTAAGCAGTCACACCTACTCAAATGACTCAAATGAAAGCAGTATTTTTTATGAATACCAATGTTTGCCAGGGAACGTCTGAGCATGCTACCATTAAATTCTTATTTTAACTTCATATATTCTAACAGTTTTTTCTTTTCTTGTGTTCACATAATCTGAAATCCTCAGTGGTGAGTTTTCTGCCTTGCATAATGAAAATACCTGCTTTCAATGGGTATTGACCCTCCTCCCAAAACACGGGAAAAGCAAATTAGTGCATCTCTCTTGTTCTCTGAAAATGACAATATAATACACTAGTTTAGATATCATTAAAAAAGAAGCCATCTTCCTCACTAAGGTATGAAAGTATGTGGATGTAGAATGCATATCACAGCTTCCACTGAAAAATGCCAGTTGGTCTGGCAGTTGAGTCAGGACTTTTACTCCCAGATCCTCACAAGAATGCCCCAAGAAAAGTGTGAAGAATTGCAAATTCTGGTATCATTCCTCCTCTTCTCAAGCTCATAAGCAGAAGTTTAAGGAGAGCCTGGAATGTTAAGTTCCCACCAAGACTATTATCCATTTTTTACCAAATGAAGGTGATGCTGAGATTTTGGTAAGTTGTAAAAGGGTGATGAAAATCAAGAGAGTACTGAGCTGCATTTAGCAGAATTTTTGGAGCATTTTGCCTCTGGGTTTGTACAAGACTTCTTAACATCAAAGTGCTCATGCATATGTGTTATTTGGTGTCTTGTGGCGTCTCTTGTTAACAGTCAAATGTACCAAATTAAAGTTGCTCAAAAATTTCTTTTTTATAAAAGTTTGTGTGGCAAGTGAAAATGCATAACTATCTTTGTGCCATCATGTACTCAATTCCCAGCGCCCTGCAGAGGCAATATGCAGTGGCAAGTCCCTGCCTTGTTCAAAGCTCCCACCAACAAGAGAGATGAGGAGCCTGCTGGCCCTTTACAGACTCAGACAGCATGATTTCTGTGTTTGACCGATATGGAGAGATGCTCACTTATAAAGGCAGTGACAGCATGACTGTATCTCTTCCCACACCCTTGAAAGAAACCAGAACTGCTGTAAATGTGATTTCAGAGCAGTGTCTCACCTGCTATTGCATCTCTGCTAATCTAGTCTGCCTAGACTGATACTGAGTTTTTAAAGTTTCTTAAATCTTGTCTATAATCTGGAATAGATTTGTGACTGGGCACTGCAAGTACCACTTGAATGACATGACTTCAGCTGTGCATTCCACTTTCTCCTTCCAATGCCCAGGCCAGGTCAGGCTCTAGGCAGTGTCTATTTATTCTTCTTAAAAGACATGCATTAGGCACCCTCCAAAACAGGGTCTTCAGTGTGCCTGGCACTGTTGGGATGTATAATTAGAGTGTATCTGCCAAAGAGCTTGACAATTAAAAATACAAGGTCGGCAACTGTATTAACAGAGTCAGCTACACTAAAAGGAAGGTACATTAAAGAAACCAACTTTCCATTAAGAGAATGAAAGCAGGTTTGATTAATTATTTGTCATTATTTAAAACAGGATATCATTCATGACTTAGAGGAGCTGCATCATTAAAGGCAGCTCATGCTCACGGACGTACATTAAACCAAAGGAGCAAAAATACTCAAACCTCTCTCAGTCTTCACATTCCTAAACACATGTTCTTTAAGAGGAAAGAGTCCAGCTGCTAAAACTCACTGGAAGAAAAGACAGGAAAGCAAGTAATACCTACAGAAGAGCCACAAAGATTATCAGAGTGCTGGAGCACCTCTCCTATGAAGACAGGCTGAGAGAGCTGGGGTTGTTCAGCCTGGACAAGTCTCCAGGGAGACCTTAGAGCACCTTCCAGTACCTGAAGGGCCCAGAGGAAAGATGGGGACAAACTTTGTAGCAGGGGTAATCGTTTTAAACTAAAACAGGGTAGATTCAGACTAGATATAAGGAAACATTTTTTTTATGATGAGGGTGGTGAGGCACTAGAACAGGTTTCCCAGAGAGGTGGTGGACGCCCCATTCCTGGAAACACTCAAAGTCAGGTTAGACAGGGCTCAAAGCAACATGATTTAGTTGAAGATGTCTCTGCCCATGGCAGAGGGGAGTTGAACTGTGTGACCTTTTAAGATTATTTTTAACCCAAACTATTCTATTATTCTATGATCCTGAATCTTAAAGCTGGTAGAGTAGTTAAGAGTTAGTGGGACAGTGTAACCCTGAGATCTTGTTGCTGTGCCAAGAACCATTCATGCATTTGAAGCAGAAGTCACTGAAACCAAGGGCTGTTGCAGGACTCTTTTATCATGCGTATTCCTTGAGATCACAGGGATCCCAGAGGATGGTGAGGCACAATCCTTTGATGTCTTGTATGCAGTCATTCGTTCAGCTTCCAAGTATTGACCCTTCGAAGTCATGCAGTCCTACTGTCCCTCTGGGATGCCTGGATTGCTCCCTGCAGGATACTGATGCCTTAGGATTTTAGCTTTTATATTTTTCATATATTTGTAATCCTGCAATTCTTTAGTGTGCAACTCTAAACTCCATATGGCCTGTTAGCTACTGTTCTCCCATTTTGGTCAGACAAAACAATTCCTCTCTAGGCCTGGGAATCAAGGACACCTCACTGTCTCAGGACCCAAGAAATGTAAACAAAAGTGAGTTGGGGGGGGGAGCAAAACTGGAGTGAATGACTTCATTACATGAAGTTGCAACTGGAAGATTCACTCCTGATATGCAAATGGACCAAACTTATAAAAGTATGAAAACCCGTGACCTGTTGTCTGTTTCTGGGTGTAGCCCCTGCCGGGGCTTCATCTGCCCTAAATGTAGCCCAAAGGCACTTCAATAAATATAACCTTTTTATTCTCTTAATTTTTTCCAGCCTCTTCTTTTAGGTAGTCCCATAAGGCATCAGTTTCTGGCTGATCATCCCTCATAACTCCCTCCAGGGGATATCAATACTTTCTCATGTTCAGTTTAAAGCAAGTCAGCTTGACAAAAACAGCTTTCTTCAGCCACTGATAGTTGTCTTACTCTCTGTACAGCACCAGATCTAATGCTGAATGGATCACCAGATCTAATGCATACCCTCTCCCTTCAGCTCAGAAGTGTTTGATACTTAGGTCACATTAGCTGATTTTTAACTTCCCTCCACTGATCAGGACTACATACATCTCAAACCTGAAGAAGAGATTCACATGTCTGCTGAAACAGCTAATTTCAAACAAAATTGCACCCCCACTCTTTTCCAGTGTCCCTTGACCATGAAGACTGAGTTTTATTTGACATTTTGGTCTTAATGATGACTTATTAGGTGTGTCATGGTTAGACTCTTTTTATCTCCATTAAATCTTAATGGCTACATTTTACCTTTTTCTACTGAAGGGGCTCATGGAAATGAATGCAGTTAATGGACTCTGCTATTAAGTACATGTTGCTTGGAGATATAATAATGATACTTCAGAGTCTCTCCCACAATTTGCTAATGCAAATTTCACAATCACGTTTAAAGTAATTTTTGCTAGTCAAACTATTAAGGTTTAGTTTCAAGGTGGGAATTGTACTTAAAATTATCATCTCATGAATATCATGGAACATGATTATTTGTAACACTATAACATTGCTGATAAGGCACTGAGACTTTAAAATACAGCCTATTAGGTTTTACTATAATATTCAGGCCACATAAAATTGGAAGTGAGCCAATAAAATCAAAACCTTTTTATAAAAATTATGTACTGAACAACTCCTCTTTTTTGCTAGAATATCTTTAACTACTTGAAGGCCAAATCTGAAATGGACTGTACATACTAGTAGAACTTTAGTGTGAGCACAAAACAGTTGCTGACCATATCTCCTTTTACATTTTTTAACTTATTAAATAACCATATGCATGAAATCTAACTCAAAGTATACTTTAAATCTACTTTAAAAAGGAGGTTCTTTCTTTTCTTCTGATATATTTGGAGAGTTCAAAATAAGAGAAAATCTAGCCTGATCTTCATTTTACAAGTTACTAAATCTCTGTGGTTTATGCTGTTGCATAACTTTTGCACGGCTAAAAGTTATCATTCAAAAAAGCATAGAGCCTTCAGCTAATGGAGAATCAACAGCTTTTCAGAGTAATTGTTTCCATTGCTAACTGCTTTCACGGCTGAAAAGTCAGCTTATATTCTCATTTCAAGCCACTACTTCTTTGAGTTTCTCCTCTCCCAGCCTTACACACTAAATTCAACTAAGTGACTTAGATTTTGAAAATGGAATTGGTTTTGAGTTTCTCTCCTCTCCCTCAAAAAAAGCAGGAAAAAGAAAGAACAGAAAACCAACATTAACAAGCTAGGAAAATTTAACAGTAAAAATGGAGAGAATGCTCTACCAGGAATTTCAGGTGTTCACATTTAAAAGCCCACATTACATCATTTGGTCAAGTTTAGCACTTAGTGTAAAAAATGATTGACTAAGTGTCCTCTGAAATGTGAGAAAACAAAATAAAGCCATGTAGATACCATCGATCTCTAAATCCTTAATGAATCCCAAGTAACAAAAGTACCAGCAACTCAGAGAAGCATTAGAGTTGCAATTTCAAAAGCACTGAAATGTGACTCTTACTCACTTGAAACGTGAATAATATCTATGCATTAATGTTGTAATGAAAACAGTGCCTAAATAAATGTTAGAGCTCCCATTCTGCAGATACAGAACTGAACTGGAACACTTTCACAGGTTTAAAAACAGAATCCACCTTAGCCAACAAGACAAAGTAAGATCTTTGATCCCATATACTGCTCATCCCATTAGACAACAGACCCTTCAGACTAAATGAGATCATTAAGATTCATGCTTCAAGAACGCTAATGACAGATTTACTCTATAATTGCTATAGCTGCAAAAGAATAATAGAATTACATGGATTTTCCTGGTTAGGAGAGAAAAGCACAGGTTGAAATCACTTAAGTAGACATAAGCCCTAATAAGTTTGTAGTTCAGTACTTTTGAAGTTTTGATGTAACTGGTTTTTTTTTTCTTATTTTAGAAAAAGACAAGTGTGTGAAATCAATAATGAATACATCATGATCATTTTGGGGTCAGCAGAGGAGCATCACAAAACTGAACAGAGCTTAGTTTGTTTCACACAAAGTCTTCCACACATCCCATGAGGAGATACTTCATTTTTTTCAGAAGTGCTGTTTTTCTAAGCAATGCATAGATGACTAAGGGACTTGTACAATTCAAGCCTGGGATTTAATTGTTTTCTATTCATTATAAATAATATTTTTCTTCAACAAATTTAGCCAGGGTCTGAGCTCTTGCTGAGCATGCTGCTTGCAGAGGTCTCCATTACACAGTATGCTTTTTTTTCTTGCTCTGCTTTATATTTCTGTCTCTGGTAATTGTTATCACATATGTTTCTGGAAATAGCCACAGGCCATAAATTTAACATCTAAACAAATACTGAATAACAACAACAACAAATCTTAAATGAACAAAAAGCCAGGAAAAATTACCCCTTTTTCCCTTACCATGTTGAATACAGCCATGGTTAATATTATAGCAGTGGTTGTCAATGTAAGAGTGATCCTTGGCCAAGGACGGTTTGCAATTATTCCAGATGATTTCAGGATCCACAACAACGAAGCTGATGCTTTCTTGCTACATTGCTAAGCACAAGCAGTTTAGAAAAGAGAAAAAAATATCTTTAGTATATTTAATTAGTATAAACAAGGGTAGAATTAAGACATCTCAAGATTGAGGGCAGCATTAACCTTGAAACACTGAACTATTTAACTATTATAGTCTCATGAGAATTACAGATCATGATTAAACATGAAAATAAAGTAAAATTTATTTAAAATATCTGTGATAATATCACTTCCATTAAATAATTATAATTTGCAAGTACCTTACTAAACATTCAATATATATTACAATAATAGCAAAATACAGAGTTGACAGCAGTGTCACTACCTTTAACATCAGCAAAACCCTTGAAAATTAACTGACCTGCCTTGACTGAATTGAAAGAGTCATGTTTTGTAGCCTCTGGAAACTTCAAAACGTAAAAAATGACTCTGCAAAGTCTTTGACAAAGAATAAAGGCTAGATATATCCCTGGCAGCCCACAAAACAGGAGAGTTTCCAGGCTTTTCTTTCATTTTTTTTGAATCTTATTTAATAATTAGTTTTAAATGGAAAATAACTCAGCAAAGCAAATCAACCTTTGCTAAAACTATCTAGAAGGCAAATAAGCATTTCATAGAAAACTCGACTTAAAATTTGACATAAAGAGTATTTGGTGAATAGAAAAATTTTTCTACATAGTGCCAAAAATTAACAATAAAAAACTCTGACTCATTTAATCTGCTTCTAAGAAGACATTGCAAAGTCTCCATTCATACATGCATAGTGCTTAGAGGCACAAGAGGCTCACACAGAATAAACAACAATTTGTGACACATCCAATAAACATTAATTTTCCCAAAACTTTAGCAATGAGGAGATAAGGTTGCCTAGAAGCATCTTGTGCCCTTTCCAAATGTCAAATTCAGTTTTATGGAAACCTCTGTAAAAAAGGCAAAGAAAAGTTAAGGAACATGACAACCCCACAAAAAAATTAGTTTTTTCAATGTGTTTTCTCTATTTACTTAATATTATCCATGATTGCCCTGCATATTGTTTTTACCCCAGCCATCAGCAGAGATACAAGCTCAGGAATGAGAACTCAAGCACTCTCAGAAAAGAGAACTCAAGCACAAAAAAATACCAAACACAGGACTTAACTTGCAGCACTGATCTATTTGTTCAGCTTCAATAGCTATGGCACATCATGCTAAATTACACCACTACCCAACACGTGATGCATTTTGCATGAAGGTCTTTATCATACTGCATGTAAGTATTTCACTCCTAATTATGCATTATTCGGACAAATCCACTGTATATGCAGAGCTTTATTTACCTATTGCTTCCTTTTAAGACAGGGAGTTTTGCACACTGAATTGGACAGATCCTGAGTTCAGTTTCAGGAAAGTCAAAACAATCATTGGAATCTCAAGGATGGACAAAGAAAAGGGAAAAAACAGGCTGCTTTTATATACATATTACTTCTCCCCCATATTAAAAACCCACCCAAATACATAAACACAAGGGACCTGCATTTTTGAAATAAAAATTCCTGCTCAAAAGGCTTTTTGAACTCCCCAACCTTGTTCTTCACGCTTAAGTACACAGCAAATTTCAAGAAAAATTGAATCCACACTCAGATTTTTGAGAAGTTTCGTCATCCCTCCTACTTCAGTATAGTAAAAAGCACAAAGCATTGATTGCTGCTGTTGCTACAGAAGAGAAGTGTTCCGATGGATGCAAAGAATGGATCTGTGTGAAAATGAATCATTCAGTGCTCTGTCTAGTCTGCCTAAAACCCAGTGAGTCAGGGAGCATGGATTTATGGCAAATAAAAACAGTCATGAAATCATGCCTTAATTACTCTTTACCTTTACTAGAGCTTACCTGGAGCTTTACTACAACTTAAACTACATTGTTCTGTGATTTTTTTGGAAATTTAAAAGCAGACAGAATAGTTTAAGTTGCATTAGGGACAAAACTAGGCAAGTACACTGAGAAAGTACTAGGAAGATAAAATAGCTAAGAAATTATATATATAAAGCTGTACACTGTGTTCTTTCTGAATTACATTACAAGGAGCTGGAAAGTCTTTAGGATTAGAAATTCCTAGAAAACAAGCTAATGATGGAAATAAATTATCCGGTCTAAATCAGATATATTGTATTACGAATTTTACAGGGTTTATGTTATCTGATGAGAGGCTAATCAAATCAAACACAAAGACCTGGTGATGATCAAAAGGGCAATGACAGTTGATGAGTAACCTCATCAACAGAAGCCACTGAATTTGCTGCTTCTAAGACCACTGAAAGAGCTTGCTGCAGTCATGATTTCTGATGGGAAACCTACCAAAAAAGCCTCAATGAAAAGAACTTCATTTCCAGGATGCCCTGCAGACTAAGGGTGATTTCTGCCTGAAAGGGTAGCAGTCTGGCACAGGACAGGTAATTTTGCAAGTGAGTAGAAAGAAACCTGGGATTGTGTAAAACACTATGGTATATCTTAAGGGCATAGTGGGTACATGGAGAACTTACATGACATTTAGGGGACGGGACACAGGAGAGGAAAGGAAGGCATAAATGTGGATCAGATAAGTCCAAGCATAGGTAGATGGAGACGAGAAGGGAGGAAAGGAAATAGATGAAGGTGAACACTTTTCTAAATGAGTCTATTGCATGTTGTTATTAAATTCTATCTCTAACAATCTTCTGTGTAAGTGCAGTCCTTGTTCTGAGCCTGCATGTGTATGAATGGTAGCAAACTTCATGCTGGACTAGGTGGCAAGGGGCACAGGGATGGGTGCCAGCCACTGGAGAGAGATCACATGGGTGAGGCAACTGAGGGCTGGGTGTCAGTAGCTGAAGTGTCTCAGACCAGTCCATGGGGAGATTCAGAATATGTGTGTGTAACCATTAAGAAAATTCAGACAGAACTGGCTGGCAAGCAGGAGATCAACATTTGGAAAGACCCAAGGTTTGAGCTAGTCACTTCATAAAGGGGGCAGAGTCTGGGTATGGATGTTGTATTCACTAAAATTCCACATGCAAGACCCAGAAGTGAGTGTGCCTGTGGATGAGCACAATCAGGAAGTGTATATTCCATCAGTCCTGATCCTCCAGAAAGAAGGAACTAGACCATCAGTTTCTCTTGTTTATGTGAGTGCTGCTTATTGTTATGTGGGTGCTGTAAGCGAGCTGTTCTGTCCGTGGATCTGTGTGATTGGTCCTCTGTGTATGGTATATGCCCATTTTCCTACTGGGAATACATGCACAACCTCACTACAGCTTGCACCTGGGACTTCAATGAGAGTGGGATAAGAGGATCCCCTCCCTGGGTTTTAAATTCCATCAAATTGTTCTTCATGGGGTCTGGAAGGAGCACGTCCCAGCTCCTCAACTCCACTGAACCCAACGAGCTCTAGCAGCTCTTACTTTCAATTTCGAAAATTTAAAAACCACAGCTCAGTAAAAAATGCAAAACAGTGTTGTAAAAAAGTTGCTTTCATGTTTTAGTAGGGCTACACAACACAAATTGAGATTTCTCTGCTCATATGAACAATTTGTGTTTTCTTAATTCTGAGGATAAAATTAACTTTCACATAGAAAATTGCTGCTTAATCCCAGTATCTAAATACAAGAATGCTGGCATCAAATGATAGTGACTTTTCAAACTTTTCTACTTTAACATCAATGCTTCCAATTGTTAAATTTGAACTTTCTTCATATTTGAAAGCAGTCATTAAAAAAAATTAGAGAATAGAACTGCTGAGACTACTTAGCAATGTCCATGCTGAGAACAGCATGTATTGGTGAGATCCGCCTTTGTTTCCCAAGTACCTTGAAAGCAGGTACAGACTTATGCACCTTCTATACTAAAATTCCTTGCAATAATTCCAATTTTTCTTTACTTACAAGATTTTTGAAAAATATCACCTGACCTTGCTAATGTATTTTAGCGAGGAGGAACTTATTAGACTGATTTTCTACATTTCTTTAAAAAACTCTTTTTCTCCTACCATTAAGGAAAAACAAACAAACAAACAAACAGCAACTTTATCATTACGAAAAGGTCTGGAGAGCAACATAAATTTCTGGAAACAATATATCATTCAGTCAATGTGATTAATCAATAAAGAGATTCTATTCTTTCCATTGCTATTGTTAAATTACAGACACTGCTGGCTCTAACCGGAAGAACAATGTGAGTGATGTTAAGAGGGCAGCTTCAAAAATGAAGTTCTAGATACTTATTTCCACTTGTCAAACAGAAGCACAACAGGGTGATGTATTTCTTACCAGGGTGTTTAATGCACAGCTCTGAGTTCTGGAAGAGAAAGACCCCTGTTTATTTGGTACATATGCCATGCCCACCTTGTTTGTTAAGCCAATAAGGGTCCTGAAAGGAAAACTTGTGACAAAACTCTAAAAATCTTTAAGCCATTGCATAGACATTCCTTGGAAAACATGAAAGAATCCACTGTTGAATAATAATTCTCTGTGTGAACACCAGATTTGCTGAACTTCATTTCACTTTTGAGCAGTCCAAATCCATTCCTTATGTAGTACTACTGCAGCATTTCAGTACAGCTGAAAATTTGGGGAACCCCTGGAAGCAGAACTGGAATGGTGGGGTAATCATTAAAACCACTCTTAAGAGCAGAATCATGCATGTTTATTTTGCTGATTCCATCATATATTTTTTTGTTGTAAATATTATGTCTCCTTTGAAATTTTCTGAATAAAACGGAGAATGAGATTAAAGAAAGTGATCAGTTCTTGAAAGCATGCAAGTAGGATAAGACATCGGATCTCAGTAGCATTAGAGAGTATCACAGTGTTTATTCTAAGTAGAGCTGGCAGAATATGGTTCAGTATTTATCATTTACTGACTAGAAATAATAGGTATTTGTAGTATGAGAGGTGATTAATGTATTACCTTTTCATCCGAACATGTTAGATCTGATATGACAGCACAGCATGATAATGAGTAATAACTTCTTTTGAATATTCAGGACATTACAATGTATCCTGTGTTGTCTTTCAACACACCAAAACCTACTTCAGCATTTAATAAAACGAATGCTGTCTTTCTGAGTAGGATCAAGGAACTGGTGCGAGAATTAATTGTGACAGCTCTGTTGTAGATGAAAGACAGTGTTGCAAGAGCTGTCACACTTCTCCTTCACATGTTAGCTGAGGTTGGAACACCTTCACTGAAAACTTATTTACAGAAAGCCAGTGAATCACATTTTCTATAGTTCTATTGTTGTTCTTTTCATTTTGCATTCAAATACAACTCGGTATTTTACCAACACTGATGCTTCAAAAATGCAATCAAGAGAAAGAAAATTCAGATTTTTTTACATGCTCATTTTTACTCAAGAGTTGAAGACACCGAAGTTCAAACCCAGAGAGCTTGATGACAGCAATTACAGTGACCTAAGCTTGGAAAAGGGGGATTCTGCTATACAGGCACAAGCTTTTACTTACATATTTATTAATGCTTCTAATGTTGACAAAAAGGACCAAAGTACTTCTAAAATGAGTACCATAACACCAAGCTTTTGAATTCCACAGTGGCACCTGTAAATCTAAGCCAGGCATTTAGGATCATACAAAATGCATCTAGATGAAAAGGCTACTCAATTTACATTTCATGCAACTGGCTGGACAAAATCTAGAAACCTGAATAAAGAAATAACAGCAAAAACTAAAGTCAGTATCACATTTTTAATTTCACCATACTTTGCAGTGTTAATTATCCTTTACAATGGGTCACGTTAAAATGGCCATGTGGTTCACTTCAGCTGTGTCATTCAAAGGAAAGAACATGTCAGTGACCTGCACAAATATGCCTTTAGGCACTCAGAGTTCAGTCCTGGCACTTCCTGTGCTGCTTTCCTCACTTAAGAAAACGTGCAGTCGCTGTGTTATATGCTATTTTAAGTTAAGACATTCTCAGTCCCTCCCATCAAGGTTTTTCTTTTATTCAGAAAATATTTGAAGAGCCACTGGTTTTGAGAAGAATCAAACCAGAATGACATTTTAAGGACAATACTCAGGGCACTGAACTAGACGAAGGAGTTCTACATTGGTCAAGTCTTGATGTCCAAGTGAGATGCTACTTGTCTCACACAACAGGAGCTGTGATCTGTGACCATACTCTGGTGCTAGCACATCACAGATATCAACTCTCAGGTAATACATGTATTGAAATACATGACCATTGAAAATAATCTGGATGCTCTCTGCTGTCCTGCATTTTTAATCACCATAGGAAAAACTGTTTGCATGCTAGGAAGCACACTCGGGTATCTCTTTATTTGAAAGTAACTTACAATCTCATCATAGGCAAAGACGCTAAAGGGCAGCATTGCTGCATTTTAAAAGTTATTAAAAGAGAATTTTTGGCAAAGCAGACGTAAGGAACGTAGTTTTCACCAAGTCAGGCAAGTTCTTCAATCTGTAACTGAAGCTAGCTTCAATCATGCAACCAATGTCATAAACATGGAACTCAAGAAGTTGAGTAAGAAGAATGATTTTTGTTACTGAAATCAGTACATTTATAACAATTCCCGAAGTCTGAACATAGTACTCTAGCTAACTAAGTGGTGATGGATTTGCTGTTTTAGTGCCTGTGCTAGAGACTCATCGGAATGACTTTTAGGATTGATGAGTCTCTTTCATGGACCCTGTTGTAGGTGCCAAAGTGCCTCTTTAGGTTCTCCTTGTCATCTACCATCCCTGTTTTAATCTTCATTTAAAAGCAAAGCCTTACTGTTGAAGAACTAAAGGGCCTAGATCTTTCATCTGTATCTGCATTAAGGGACACTCACATCAAAGGTAAAATTCCAGATTGAAAATAATTTCCAAGTAGTGCTGGTACTGATACTCCTTTCCTTGCAGAGCTTTTAAATACTTTATGTGCACACAGTCGTTCTGACTGTACCTAAATGCCAGTGCCAATTGCTTTAGAGTAAAATACAAATCCCTGCAAAAAAAGGTAAAGATTGTGTATCACTCTTTGTACAGTGGTGTGGTGTAAATAATGTGCTCTCTTCTAGCAGGGACAAGGCTGCTCATGTACTGGCTGCCCTTTGTCAGAGGCTTCGGTGACCTTAAATCAGAACATCTTTCTCAACTGTGAAGCCAGGTATTTTCTGCTGTTTGTTTTGTTGGTATTGTGTTCTGCTAATTCCATTATTCAACTGGTTATTTAAGAGAGACTATAAACATGTTCAGATGAGGTGACATTACTTCTATCTTCTCTGTAAGCTGAAGTATTCAAATAGGTTTGCAATGTATTAACATATGCAAAAAAATAAAGATCATACTAATAGAAAATAACTGGCACAGAGTATGTCATATAAATTAAGAGCATGTATGTCCCAGGTAATGCAGAGAGATTTTCAAGACAGTACTTGAATCAAGGCATAAGGAACATCTGCTTGAGATTAGTACTTCTTTGGCCAGCTACCTCAGCTACCCCAAAGATCTTTCCTTTACATGCTTAGTGTGGTTTTTCTTTCTACTGAATGCATTACATTTTCCAATATATCATTTGGGTACCAGATGTCTGCTTCCTTGCATTCACAGCAGGAGGTAAAATACATCTAACACTTACCAGGTCTGAGGCATTTCACATGCATTCTATGAACTCATCTATATTTCAAGATGATAAAGAGATGAGATGCGGAAAATATATGAGCTAAAGGATAATCACTTCCCTCTATTTGGGAAGGAAACCTCTCAAGGAAAATTCAAAGAAAATATTCAAAATTAATTAAAAAGAAGGGCCTACATTTAAGATATGAAAATATAAGACAAAAGGGATCTTCATGACCAAAAAGACTCATAATCTTAAGATTTAACTCTGAATACAGTGACTATCCAAAAAAAAAAAAAAAAAAGAAAAATTTAATAGGCACAAAGAAGTAATTAGAATATAAAAGATATAATTTCCTTTCAAGCTTGAGGATATATGCCATTTTAGCTAGGATTGAGCAAGGTTTAATGCCTATAGGCAAATGACTGTTTCTGTGAGAACTGTCAGCTCTCCCTGCCCTTGGCCTGTTTGCCCCAGAACAGCAGGGGAGGACATGCCACAAAGACAGGCTCTGGAAGTCTGTAACCTCCTTATTTGTGCTACTACTCTGCTGCATTGTTTGATGGAAAAATTCCAACTCTCCTCTAATGGCTGATATTATCACTCCACACCAGGCTGAGCTGGGCCATGCTGCAGTGCTGCTGAGCAGTAGAACCAATTAATAAACTCAGAGTGAAATGCTGAGCATAAATCTCTTCTTACAATATTGTAATTAAATTCCATAAGAGCTAGTAATTTTAGCATTACAGTCAGGATTTTTTGTTTGGTCGGTTTTTTTTGTTTTTCCAATGAAATTAAAATCATACAGAGAAATCAAGTGTTGGTTTTTGTGTGATTACTCTGTGGTCGTTACAGCCATTTATGATAAGTGAAGACTGTGAAAAGTGCCAAAAGCACTAAGACAAACACATAACACAGTGATAGCCAGGTGTCCTAATCTGAAATTAGATTTTGCTGTCTTTACTGACATTTCAGGTCCCACTCTGTGACTCTTGTAACAGTCCTGTAAATATTTGACTACTACTGCAAGTTTACGTACCACGTGCCGGTGCTCAGGTTGGTGGTGGGGCCTGATGCTGGCTGGGCACCTTGGGAACACCAGGGCAAGAAAGAGCCCACAATGATGGGCAGAGAGAGGAGAAGGGAGCAAAAAGGGAGAAAGAGCAGAGGGAACACTTGCCAGCAGAAGGTTGGAGGAGCAGACACTCCTTGCTGGAGCAGATAACTGCACTGCAACCCGTGGAGGATACGTGCTGGAGCAAGGGATGTTCCTGAAGGAACTGTAGCCTGTGGAGACCCTCCAGTTGAGCAGGATGGAATTGTGAAAGGAAGGAGCAGTAGTGAGAAATGTCCGTGTACCAACCACCCTCCAGCCCTACTTGCACTGCCTGACAGTAGGTAGAGGACTCTGGAGCAGAGGAGTGAAGGTGAATTTGGGATAGGGAGGAGTAATAGTGTGGCTTTAATGTTTGGGTTTTTTTCTTACTACACTAATCTATTCTAATTGGCAATAAATTAAATCAGTTATCCCCAAGTTCAGTCTGCTTTTTCTATGAAAGTAATTGGTCAGTGATCTCTCTGCCTTATCTCAAGCCATGAGCTTTCTTGTCCTGTTTTCCTGCCGCATTTTTCTGAGCGAGGCAGAGTGAGTGAGCAGCTGGGTGGTGTCTGGCCTGCAGCTAACTCATCACATTTCATCTGTCAGGGTCAGACAGGCACAAAAAATTCTTGGGTTTTTTGGTGCATATTTAGAAGAGAGATATTTGGTGATTTTAAACTCTGTAATTGTGTGCAGGTGCATGTACACACAAGCAAATCCACATTTACTGCATTTCTTCTATAAGGGAATCCAAAATCTTTAGAAAAAGAGGTGTGAAAAATCCCCAAATAAACCCAAACCAATTCAGTTTGTGAATCAAGCCTGATTTCTGTTACCACTGCCACTGATGTGTGAAAACTCAGATATTGATACAGTTTCTTTGAAATTTTAGACTTTTTCTTCTACAAAGAAAATGTTTACAGTTATGGATCAGATAGTTCAACGAATATGCTACCGAAATATGACATAAGGTGTCACTGTGGTTAAAGCTGCAAAACAATACTTGAATTTTGACACAAAGGAAGAAGTCTTAGGGAGAGAACAAGGGAAAGAAAAACCTACTGCTTCTTTTGTTAGCTGCTTCTCACCCATCACCTTAAGAACTACATCCATGCACATGAAGGAAAGACACCACTGCATCAACTATGGTCACAGCTTTCTGAAATCTTCTTAGCAGCATAGCTTCTGTATTAGAGCAGCTGAACTCAGAAAGACATGGACATAACTAACTCCTCTTCAAGTTATTTAGGTTAGAACATGACAACTGGCAAGTCATCAGAAATGCCATGATAGGTCTCCATTTCTGGGAACTATTTATAGTACTTACATGACATGGGCAAAAAGTCATTGAAAATAGGTGTTAGATATTGTTCAAGTGGCACAACTGTACAGCTCTGGCTTGGGATATTGTTTAGCCATCCCTTTAAATGCAGAAAAATGTATTTGTATTCCTCCTAAGTAACACTATAAATAAAAGCCCCAGGAGAATGTATGTGCCAGCACTTCTTGATACCATTTCATTAGAACCTCTTTTTCCTACAGGAAAAGGCTTGCTTTTCTTTGAAGGATTTGTTTTTTAATTTCCTTATTCAAGAGCAGTACTCTGACTACATCATTTTACTCTCAATCTACTGTCAATAAAAAACAGCTATCAAGTATAACATTACATGAGAACTAATTTTTGCTGTTAAGTAATAGCAATACCCCTAAGACCTCACTCTAATGATTAAAAATATTTAAGAATATCATTGCATTATATTTCAGTTTAATTCCTGAGCAGTGGCAGCATTCCTAACTTAGTGGAAAGATAACTGAAATGTACTTTAGTTGTATTTTCTTAAAAACATGTCCTGGTTAATTACAAGCCTCACAAGAGAAGAGAGAGAAATTATAAAAACCTACTTCCTCTGTTTCTTTCTTTAACTGCCTTGTTGTACTGTTTTACTGCATACTGAAGCAATTGTCTTTCCCATGTGCTATTTTTATAAAAGGTCTTTCAGTTTTCTCTATGGGACCTTATGCAAAGACAGAGAAGAAGTGGGGATGCAAAATTCAGATTGCATTCACTTTGTTACAAGTCCTGAAACTCCTTGTCCTTATTATAGATGAAGTTCTATGCTGGATCTTTTTGACAATAACTGAAAGGGGGACATGCTGAAATGTTGAAAGGTTTGCCCAAATATTGAATTAAATTCTCAAATTCAGCATAATATTACATACATTAATAGGTATTATAATAACACCTGGACCACTCAGTGCCAAAAGTGGAAATTTACTATAACATTTTTATATTTCAAACTAAATTATTATGGTGAAATATTCTTTAAACTCAGAAAATGGTCTCACACAATACTTAAACAAATACACAGTCTCCCAAATTAAAGCACTCATAAGATGAGTCACCTCCTGTAAGCACAATAGCAAAAAATTTTGAAAATGCAATCTATCAAACAATAATGAAAACCTCTCAGATGATCCAGCTTCATAAGAGAAACAGAATTATTAGTGTCGATAGAGACAACCACTGCATTGGCATTTTCTGCTTTTCAGATAAATGAGGACATTTTACAAAAAATCAACATGGACAAAACAATGTCCGCAGAAGCCTGAGCACGCAAATTCTTTTTCCTTTAGCTGGTGCAAAGGCAGAGTGACTTGGCAAAATCAGAACACGTTATTTCAAAGAAACCATCAACTAATGGATCAGATTTCCTTGAATACCTACCAAAAGCTGTCCAGCGAAACAGATAAACAAAATGAAGGAAAGCAAGAGAAACGCAGCCCCAAAGGAAATTCCAAGAATAGATGTTCTAGAAGAAAAGGAAAAGAGGTATTAATTTCTTTGTTGCACATTTGTCAAATGACATTTCTTTGTCTATAATACTGATGATACGAAAAATTACTAGGTGCAAGTTGCAACTTCCAAAGATCAACACCATGGAAAACCAATTCCAATCTTCACCAGAACGGCAGGCATTTCCCCTGCCATTTTCTCAATTCAGGAACGCTTGAATTGGTACTACCTCTGACTTTCCAAAGTTATTAGCATGAGAAGCTAATAATTTCCACACATATAATGACAGAGTACATTAACAGCAGCAATGTTTTGTTTTAATTTTAGGAAGCCTATATTAAAGAAGATCCTTATTGCTTTACTTTTATGCTGTTGATTTTATAATAATGTTAGAGTGTAATAGATATAAAATAAACTTTCTGGTGGTGTAGATTCACCCCTAAAAGGCAGAAAACAGCATAGGTCTGTGATGTCCAGTTCCAGTGTCTTGCAGCAGAACCTGCGATATCTGTGATGCTGATCTTCCTTACTCGCTGTTCCAGTTCATCCTTTTCTTGTGTGTTACAAATAGAAACATCTAGACAAACATAGCATCCCATGATACTCAGTAAACAGGGATACAGTAACAATGCATTCCTTATTCATGCATTCCTTAATTCATGCCTTCATTCATTCCACAAATGTGGAAATCTCTCCATAGGAATACCACAGCAGAGCATAATTGCGCCATCGGGCATCATGTGAGAGCTTCTTAGCACGTCTGCCTAGGAAAAGATGCAGTGGAACCAAATTATGTTTAATGAATGCCAAGAGAAGACCAGAAGCTCTGGATCAACGGAGTTGTTCAAGCACAGGAACTGGATGCAGTCATGAAGTCTCTCACCTGAGTACCTGCTTTCAGGTTTAGCTCCAGATTTGACACTTTTACAGAATAAAAAAGCATTTCTCAAGTCCTTTGAGCATCAGCAAACATCTTACTTTATCAGATGGATATGCTCAAAATATTAGGAAATACTTTGCTCTGTTTTAATAACAGAGTTGTATATAATATTTTCAGGAAAGAACAAAAAAGCATTAACATCACCAGCTAACCTGATGCCATTAAAAGCATTTTGGAGAGTAATTGATGAGCTTCCCTGCCAATCATTCAGAGAGCTTCTTACATGTTAAGTATTAATCATCAGATTTTGGGCTGATATGCACAGCTGATGAAAAACAACTGGCAATTCACAACATATATTAATCATGAAATAATATTTCTTTTAAAAGTCATTTGAAGACCATTATTGCTTATGAATACATGTTCTCCAAGAATTTCTCATAGAGACTGAGACAGTAAGCTGTACATCAGAGTATTAAAACTAGTCCCTACTCTTAGGAATTGAAAATCCTGTAAGCAACAGAAGAGATAAAGACAAGGAAAAAAAAAGAAAAAAAAAAAAAACCACTAGGAAACTAGAGAGAAAGCCAGTTAGAAAAGAAACAGGCTTATTTTTTATACAAGCATAAACACTTCCAATTATATATGTCCCTCATTAACATTCAAGGAACCATTCCTACATTTCAAACTATAGCTATTCTTCCTCTGATATGAAAAATACAAAAAAGGAGCCTTATAAAATGACTCAACACAAGAATAGCCTTATCAGTCAAGTTTGGAGCACATCCTTTTAGAAGAAGAAATGAAGATGTTTGTGAGAGAAACTGGAGAGCAAGGGAAATAAAATTAACATAGCATAAAGAGAGCTTATGCAAAGAGTACTTAATCTCCTGGGCAACAGGCAAGAACAAAAGGTCTTTGTAGCTGTTTCACATAATCAATGATGTTATTGAGGGGGCACAAGAATTACACAGCAAGGTGAACAGGACAAAGAGAAAAGGACTGAGGATAATGAAAAGTGGTATCAGAATCCAGATTTGAGTGGTTAAAACAGAGGAAAAAAAAAAGTAGTATTTTTGCATCCCCACATCCCATTCTTTTCTGGGAAGTGCAGGACTTCTGTTTCAGTTAGGCTAAGACAAAATAGTTTCATGCTGCTCCTAGAAGGAAAGAAGTGGGCTTAAAATGCTATAAAGAGAAGCAAAATGCTAAAAATTAAGTGCCACCATAAACAAATCTCATTTGAGGCAATGACTATAGGAAAGCCATAACATGATTTATTTTTTGTCACTGGAACATTACAAAACCAGTACAGGTCTTTACAGTAAACTAACCTTGCTTTTATTGTGTAGAGTTATCAAATGCATTGCATTGATCAATTTGGGCAAAATATTTAGTCAGAGGAGCACCTGAAATTGCATAAGCCAGGTAAGTTTTTACCTGCCTCTTCTATGCTTCAAGGAATGACCTCATTCTGCTCTCTGCTACTGTGCCCCACCAGAAACCCAGACAGGACAACCCTTGACTATAACCTACAGAGGGACAGTTTAAAAGTGAGGAAACAAAATGAGAACTTCTCAAGCTTCAGGTAATTCCATGTCTAAATAATTTACGATCTTAGCTAAACTAGCATTTTCCTGGTTTCATTAGGAAATATCTGTTTTGAACAATTTCTTTTTATCAGTGGTATGACATTGGAAAAAAAGTATATTTACATATATCTTGTTGGTAACAGTTTAACTGAAAACCAGAAATTTATTTATGAAGATAAAGATACTGAAAAATGCAGAAAAGAATGTGGTTTTTTTCTACAATTTTGCAATTTTTTGGAAGATATGTGACTTATGGCACATGGCCTTTAATGGGATGTAGAGAATTTCCTTAGCTTGTCAGGTAATTGATATCCATGTTCTGAACTATAGGACTGCAAATCCTCTTGAGGTGATAAAATCACAGTGAAGACACTGCAAATGACAATTATACAATGAATTCAGACTTTTTGGGTACCTAATAGTAGCTATTTATTTCTTAAAGCAATTGATGCTTTCACTAAGCCATTGAAGGATTCAATAGCTATGGAGACTGTATGGCAGTTTCAATGTTAAAACAATATCAGTTCAGTTTTATAACTCTGCTTGAGTTGTTTGTTGGTTTTTTGTGTTGGGGTTTTTTTTTTTGTTTGGGTTTTGTTTTTTGGGTTTTTTTAAATACAGTAGAAAAATAGCTAGTAGAGATGATTTTCTTTTATTTGTACCATCTTATATCTTACATGACTGCTTTTGGACAAACTTTTTGTCCTACCTTACCTATGAAGAAATTCAGTTGTGCCTGATTGAAAATATTATGTTAAGGCCTCCCAACCATGACTGTTAGTTTGGCATGACTCAGGACGAAAGGACACAGCTTCTTGAACACAGCAGCCTCAGAGAGTGAAGACTTGGGAAGAATCTTAAATGTGGCCCCTAATAAATCCCTTACTTGAATACCTCAAGAAGTATCTCCTGTTCAGTAGAAATATACTTTCATCAATTACCAGTTTGCATTTCAAAGAACCAACACTACCAATTCAATGTTAGTACCAATTCTGTTTGCTTAAATAAAGAGTGTAGTGAATTACTAGAGATATTTCTCTCACTTGGTAAACCAAGAATTCTAGAGAGCCACTGCAGGCCTGTTCCAAGGAAATGTAATGATAAAGATTTGCTTTCATTTTAATGCCAATGAAGACCTTCTCCTCATCATACATTTCACCCTAAGACATTGTTTTCTTGATTAAATTTATAATTACCACTTAGTGTAAAGCTTATTACTAAAACACCGCATCACTTCACTGACCCCAAGAAAATTAAAACATTAATAACTTATTTCAGCCTTGAAACAAATGTCTTACGATCTTGTAGATATTATTTAGGACTTGCAACTTGCTGGATGTTATTCATCATCAAATATCTCCAAATCTACTTTTAAGTAGCAGGCTGTGTGCCTGCACAGAAATCAATGATATTACACTACTGCAAAACCAGATTAATGGAATAGTGAATCAATAAAACCCAGTGACAGATTTAGTTCATCTCCCTGTCTTCATTAGATCACTATTTTAAAATCCTGTAGAACTTTTGGAAGAATAAAAAAAGAGTAGATAGGATTTCCGTAGGAAATAACACTTCCAGCACTGGAGTATCTTTGATTTAAGTCACATTTGTGATGACTACATACACTGGTGATTTTTCAACTTTTTTGTTGTTATTGCTGGTTTTTTAAATTTGCAATGCTCTCAATTTTCCAGAAAAGATGCAGGTACCTGTGTAATACCTTGCCTTTCTGTCTTCCATTTTTGCATCTATTAAAACAATCCACAGACCACTTGAAGCTGAATACCACTCATGTTGGTAATACCTGATTTTACACTTTTGCCTTTACAATTTAATATGCAGCCCTCTGAAAGGATCATAAGACACTTAACATTTTGGTAATGAAAATGATAAAGCATTTATCAGTGTCTTTTGCTCTGATGTTAGAAATACCAGAAATATCAGCAAGTTGGAGGACATTTTCCTTAGCTGAATACAGCTCCCTAGAGTTCACTGATATTCTGATACATTTTAATGAGCTAAACAATTGGTGTAAGTGACATAGTAAGGATAGAGAAAAATGAGTGTCTGACTACATGTAAGATAAATGATAAATCTAGATTAATTTTCATTACTGAAATCAAAACCAAAAAACAGATTCAAAAATCATACTGCTGGCCACGAGTAGTTAGATCCACCTTTGACTTTGGGGATGTGGCAAAACATGAATTTCCCTGAATTAATTCCTTTACTTATCAAAATACAGTACGGTCTTGTAAAATAAAATTTACCATGTGTCTTAATTTCATATTTTTAATAATGCCTGAAGTCAGACCCAACCATGTGCAGGATACTGCTGAATGCTTGGTAGAGTGTCCCTCCGTTTGTGTCTGTTTCAGAAATTAGCTGGGAAACTGCTGCTGTAACATCTGAATGGAAGTCCATAAAACTTTATAAATGTTATAAGTCTGCAGTATGGAAAGTCAATTTATAATGTCCTAACAGATCCTTCTGGCTTTGAATTAAAATGTGAGTAAATACTACAGAACAAGACCAATCACTCAACTGTGGTTATAAATAATAATCCTGAAAGTACTCTACAGGAGAAAGGACTGTGAGTTAAGAAAAACTGTATGACAGGGAATATGAAGTATTGGCTTTATAAACAATTGTTATAAAACAAATCCCAACTTTCCACTGTGTAAACAATCAAAAGCAAAATTTAATTTTAAGAAGTCTAATAAAACATCATTTATTGGAACAGCCTTCCAGTTTTCAGCCTTTCTAGAATGTACACAAATATAAATCATCTCATGATAGATAAATTCTGGCAAAAAGAATTATTCCAGAAATGGATTTTAATATTCTAAAAGTAATTTTAGAAATATACACTTTATGATTATTAATGGTCTGTTTTCATACTTAGTATAGCAGTACTATCATATTGATATGTTAAACATTGATTGATATGTTAAATTTATTTATCACAGTTCCAACTCTGCAATCCATTTTGTCCCACTCCAATGTCCAGCTGTCACACTTATTTTTAAATGCAAAGATAAAAACTAAAAGGAATGAAGAATTTATACTAATGTTTGGCAAAACACCATTGACAGTGTTTAAAATTAGAAACAAGACTAACTTTGAAAATCAGCTGAAATCCCCAGTCTTTTCTGTTCAATTTAATTTCCATGAATTGACATCTGTAAACTAACAATTCCAAATTTTTTTTACCTTTATTTCTTTTTTTTTTTTTTTTAACACTAATGAGCAAATTTGTGAATACACATTAAATAGGACTTACTTTGGCAATACCAGAATCTGTACAACAAAAATGCAGAAGAATATGAGACAGGCACAAGTTACATAATACTTGAATGCAGGCAGAGTAGTTGCTCGATACTGGAAGAGAATAAAAGCAAAGATTAAAAACACAATTGCCAAAGCTGATAAAATATCACCCAACTGAATTTTCAGCTTAAAGATGCACATATGTATTGGCAGTTTTTAGCAACAGTAAATTTCCTGTTCTTCAGTGGCTTCACATCCACTCACATAGTATTAATCCTTTTGCTTACTGAAGAATAGCCATATCAAATGGTTTTGCCTTGCTCCTCCACTGAGCAGGCTATCCCAAGTTCATCATAAAAGGTTTAATTAACAAAAAAATCCCCCTCACCAAAAAAAAAAGAAACCCCACAAAAAAAATAATTAAAGCATATGTTGAAATATTTTTAGCAATGGCCAACCATTCTTCACAGATTCCAAAATTCTTTGTGATTAATTCCTCAAACTGATTTTTGATTATTGAAAAATACTGTATGGGATGAAACAATTATAAAGAATGTAACATTAATCTAGACAGGAAACTTCAGAGCACAAAAAGTAGCAAAGTTTAAGCTGTGCTGCAGGGCATAGCTAGCAACCCCACTGATATCTACTGAACCTATATTATTACTTCAATTAAAATATTTTATGTCTATTAAAAGGCCTCATATGTCCACTGTTACTACTAAACACTTGATATTCTTAGGAAACAGTCAATTTGATCTGTTTTGTCATGAGAAAAGTCTATTTATCTCTAATTAGTCTGTCTAGAGACAGGAGAATTAAGCAATGAAATATTTATCAGAGTTGCTCTGCTATTTGAGATAGATATATCTAGGGTGAAACCAATTAGGTACTCAAATGGAAATTATTTAAGTAGCTATTAAAGGTACTTACCCTATCCTAGTTTGTCTTTTTTTTTTTTAAGGATAAAAGTTCAAGATTTAATTACTAAAAAAAAATATACCAAAGATTATTCACAAAGTGCTTGAGATGCAAACTTCAGAAAATGGAAAGTGCATGAGCTGTGCCTTCCAACTGCAAGTACACGGCTGTGTCTCTGTGCTTAATGCCAAGTTCTGCCTATGAAACCAGCGCACCAAACTTCATGTGAATATGTAGAAACTCACTTTGGCAACACAACAGCTTTTCTCACTTTAAAATTAAAAGCAATTCTTATGACTTCTCTAACTAAATTACAAGGCACAAATACATCTTTGCTTGATGGGTACTTTTTCAGCAAGTTCTGGTCTTCCACCTGTCAAATATGATTGTGGCCCTGTTCAACAATTTTGGACCTTGAGCTGTTATTAAAATTTCACAGAATTCCTATCCACTTTTAAATTTTTTTCAGTGTTTCACACTTCTCCAGACATTTCCTAATGAAGGAAGGCAACTCACTCCTTACGTTTAACAATTATTTTGCTTTATTATCTGTCTGTATTTTCACAGGGCCAAAAAAGCTTCTGTTTAAATCAAAAGCAGACTTCTTACTAAGTTCTTTAAAGTCAAGACTGGACTAGTGAGTCATTAAAAGGCAGCAAAGAAAGATATTAAAAAGTTGGATCCAAAAATAACAATTAGCTCTTTGCTGTTCCACAGCATTCTACATCAAGATATTAGACTTCTACTGGGAGCATTGACTCAGCCAAATAACTTAGCTCCCAAATTTTCTCCCAAGTCATTGTCCAAAGTACACATATGACAGTTTTTTCTCAAGTTCTCTTTCAGAATTCATTGGTTAGTAGCACCCACATTAAAATCTTAATGTGCTGCCAGGCACAGCTTTGATCCAGTCAGTGAACCCCCAAACACTAAAGATGAAACCACACCAGGTCTTGCTTCTTCTCTTATGAAATCTTCAAAACAGGCTCAAGGAGCCTTGAAACCCTTCCCACCCTAATGCATTGCCAATCAACACATGCCCCTATCAGCTGGCCATAACACCTATTCTGCTGAGCTGTGAAAGAATCCGAAAATAATTTCAGCTACTTTGAACTGAAAGGTAACTACAAAAATTTAAGTATGTATTTGATCACCACATGAGACACAGAGGATATCTGCTGGACAGTGTGAGCACAGTATGGTAATACTTCCTCTAGCCCCTTCTCAGTGTATAAATTCACTAATTTATACAGCCAGTTGTGGTCCAGCCTTCCTCTTACTTCCCTGAAGGACAGCATAGCTGTTCAGCCATCAGCTGCGCTATGCTCGAGAAAAAGCAGAAAGAGGCAACTCCCCAGTCGTCCTGCTGAACCTGGATCAGTGTGTAGAAATACACTCGAGGTCCATGGGTCCATAAAACAATGCAAAGGTGTGACTTATTGAACTTATTGAAAATAACTTACTTCTTTTTCCAGAGTCTTATTATAGAAAAGAAGTGATATCCTTTGAATGTCTTCAGATTTAAGCCACTGCCTAGAAGAGAGAAGGAACATTATCACTGACATACGAATAAAGTAGTCCCGTCCTTTTATATTACTGAAATGCAGCAAAATAAGAAAAACAGTTGGAATAAAGAAAGTTTGTGTGTATTGCAGTGTATATGGTGAATTTCACTGACAGTAAAAGTGGAAACTACAAATCCCCTCTCCTTTTTGACTCTTATTGCTAAAGTAAACATGAAAAAAAAAGCTTATACGAACAATTGCTTTTCTGTTGATCATTCCTAAGGAGAATCAAGGGAGAGATTTTTATGATGTAATTCTAACAGTGTTATTCCACTCATGTCCAAAATCCTGTAGCATATCCAGTGGACAGAAACAGTCCTTCACAAGGTACTTTTAGGAAGAGCACTGTTACAATATGCAGGAGTGGTGGGTAGGTAAGTTACACTTCACAAACTCCTATTGCAAACAAAAATGTAACAAACATTATTAAAAGCAGTGGAGGGATTTTGTCTTTGAACTGTATGGGTCTCTTGACCACAGCCCTGTACTACAGAGGTAGATTTCGATCTTTTTTCTGGTTATAAAACCTTCTTCCCTGCTATAACATGAGAAATAGCATAAATACTTGCATTGAAATGACAAATCTATTTTAAACTAAGTGAATCTTGACAAAAGCTTGATATAACTTTTACAATATGAGATGTTCTAATAAGAAAGTCTACATTTATTTTAATGGACACTCAAAAAGATACAGAATATTTAAATGTCAAGAGGGTTTGGCTGCTTGTACCTCAAGGGCGCAACGCAAATTTGAAAACAAAAAGTTAATTAAGCAGACTAGTTCTATGGACATGCAGTATTCGAGCTAGAACAATAGTAGCAGGGCCTGAGATATTTTTCCAACATTTCCAGCAATAACTTTAAATTAGGCTCTAAACTAGTAGTATAGCTAATGCCTTCTAAATAAAAGGAAAATGTCTCAACTGACAGTCTGTAATGCAAATAAGTAGCAGCAGTGAACCACAGTGAATCATGTCCTAAATTAAAGTCCTGGAGAACAAGAGTGGACAGAGTGGAGTGTAAGCTATTAGCTTTAATATGTGAAATCGAAAATATTTGTTTCCTTGCCTGGGAGACGGTCCCTCTTCCTGTGCAATCAGTTTCAAAAGGGTCTGTAAATATAGTCAGTTCTCGGAATGCTTAATTCAAAAATATATTTCCCAGTTTGCTCTGCAAAGGTTCCCATCTATGTCTGATCATAGCTAGGATTCCGAGGAGAAAGGGAACTGGAAGGCTGGTGTACATACAGCACAATTTTGTCTGGCTTCAGCTGTAATCGACTGGAGAAAATATCCAGTTTGCAGAACATTTTTGGTAAACTGTGAAAATTAAAATGCAAGTCTTTTTCCATTTAGTTACAAAAATTAAACTAGAAGTAACCCCCTTCCCCAAACAGGTAACTAATTTCCTGTTTTTTCTTAAGATATCTGTCAGGCAGATTGATTTAATTACCATCAGCACACTGCTAAGAAGTTCTGTCTGCAGATCTACTCCCAAGGGCCTAATTTGGTTACACACTTGATCGCATGAGAAGTCAGTAGTGCCATTTAAAGCACGTGCTGCCTCATACTCCACATTACAAGCTCACGTTTTCAGAAGCCATTAGTTCCTCTTCAAAGTTCAGAAAAAAACTGTACTAGTTTTAGGTAGTAGGTGCTGGCAGGTCTGAGATGAGGGAAAGAGATCAACGCAAACAAATGGAAGTGGAGACCGAGTACAGAAGAGGGAGCACAAAGTCACATGCCTTTGGCAGAGACATAAGTGCTAAAAAATTCTGCCTTCAGCCTCACCCCCTGATGAGTCTGAGAATTGCCAAAGTATTTGCAAGTACCTGAGGACATGTCTCCTAGGAAGCTAGGTACCAAAGTTTGGCTTAAATTCTTTTGCAATTCCAGGAACAACACAGACAGACATCTGAATTCTGCCTGTATCCACAGGCAGAGGTGTGTGGCTTCATAGGGCTTGTACTGTTTGACAATACACAGCAAGGAATTATGCACAGAACATAGCAGCCACCGTGACTTAAAGGAAAACAGAGCAAAGGGAGTGTGTCCTTTTAACATAGCAACCTACTCACCAAAGACCAATTGGCTTTATTTTAGCCCCCTCTGTAGGTACATATTAAGCTAGCAGATCACCATCCCTCCATCTCATGCCCTACAGGAATTCCCGAACCACCAAGGGATGGCATAGCTCGGGCTGCTCATTCTCAGCCTGTGCAGGACAAGTCCTTTGAGCCAGGAGTGCTTTGTTCAAGATAAAGGGAAAAGAAACACATGGGGAAAGTGTGATGTTACAGCCTACTGGCTAAGGCACAGAAGCTCTTTGTTCCTCACTCACTCTCACAATAATGTTTTTTAACTTCATTCAGTCATAGACCTATCTGCCATACAATCTCAACCTTGCTCTTAAAAACATTTAAAAATGCCAGTTTCCACAGTTAAAAATGACAGTTTTCTTAAAAGCTTGCTCCTTGATTCATAAAAACAAAAGGTTCAGTTTCACAACCACTCATTTGCTCTAGCCGATAATGTTATTTTCATTTTATGGATGAAAGGTTGAGGCACAAAAATAAGCATAGTAATAAAGAAAACATAAATTTTGTGTCCTAAATACAGGAAATACTTTATTTAATTTTTCTGTGTGCTCAGCCTTCACAGAGTTAAAATATTATTGATTTACCTTGATGTTTGAGGAATCAGCACTTTTGACAATTTATTCCTGAGTATTAATCAATTGAATCACAGCTTTTACGAGATTCATTCAGCAAATCAATACCGAGCTAGGTAGAGAATCTAGTTTCAGAAAGTGACATTCAGCCATTCTGATATATAAGATTATTTCTTATCTTTCTGCAATTTCCCATGTAATTCACAAAATGCACTGAAACGTTTTCAAAAACCTTTTTTATCCCCAAGTTTCTCTGAATTTTCTGTAATAATTAGATCAGATAGGGTTTCTGTGAGATAAAACAACATACAGTATGGTCACACCAGTATTTTAATGCATTTATACAGATGCTTTACTTCTGACATCGAAACATCATATTTAAAATCCAGTTATCAGAGCAAGCATACCTAAAGACATATAAAAACTGACAAACTTTATAAAGTCGTTTTAGGCAAGTCCAGTATAACCAAAAGGCTTTCCCTATCACATGACCTACCCTATTTCACTCTATTCTTTCTATGACCTGCAACTATCAACACTTTCCTAAAATCACCGAAAAACATTTTCCTAAATCTAGGTACCATTTAATAGGACTAAAAGATGAAAAAACCCAAACTGTGACACATGAATATTAAATAATTAGGTGTAATACTCAGCTAATTAAGATTCTGAGTAACAGAAGCAGAGGTGGAAACATGTAATTCATCACAATTATTGTCCACATTTTTGAAGGGCAAATCCCTTGTTTCATCAGAGAAATAAAAGAAGCTTGAACACTTATTTTGGACTGGTATTGATTTCTTTCTCATCCTTATCTATTCACCAGGAAATAGAAAACATCATACTGCCTCCAGCTCTTCCTAGGACACAGAAAAAAAGGCACATGGCAGGTTGTCTCACCCAGCAATTCCAAAGTGCCATCAAGATTAGCCTTCTCTAAGAAATCAACCAGCTAATTGAGAGACATTAAACTATGGTTTTAAGGAAAGTTTCTAACTCGGAGGAATTGTTTCTGTGACAATTGGGCAGCATCAATTTTCACATAATTCCAATTCCTGAGCCAGTTGTTTCTTGTGCCTAACTTCCCTGCCCTCAGGTAAGATAAATCTGTAGTGCTACAGCCATGCACCTACAGACACAAACAGTTACAGAGCAAACTCCCTTTGCCAGGAAGATCAAGACAAGTCAATACCTCTGTCACACCACGATTCACAGGCACTGTCTTATCACATATAGCAGAAAATTTTGCTTTACAGCCTATCTTCAAAATGTGCACTAATACTGTCCTATGCCAGTATTAGTGACACCTTTACTGTTTTCAGTGTGCATGTGGCAGCAAAAAAAACTAAGCACTGCCCTCTGTTGCAGATTCATGTCAAAGTTGGAATGGACAGAGACAACAAAGGGTAGAGGATAAAGCCATACTTTTGGGCATTGATTCCATCAATGGCTTGGATCATCCTCTCATTCAGCTCCTCCTCAAACCTTCTTTTCTGGGATTTTGTTCTGGAATGAAAAATGTGTGAAGTTACTTCAAAAATAACAGCTATCATAAACTCGTGAGTTTATCATAAATTTTTAACATTTATACTGCAATAGCAACTATAGGCATCAGGCACAATGACCCTTGTAATAAGCTCTTAAAAACCATCATAAGCTACAGTCTCACACACAAACACACAGACACACACAAATCTAGAGCTTAGCTCTTAGGGAGCACTTAAATAAAACACAAGAAAATATTTCATAAAAAACCAAGAGAGCTCAAGAAATTCTGGTCTAAAGGAAGTCTTCCACAGTGTTATGAATTCATGAAAAAGAATGGGAATATGCTCAAATTCATAAAGTATTCCTGTTTCTTGCAGTTATTTTTTAAAAACCTTGTCAAAATTGTATGATGAGCACAATGTATTAGTGCACTGAGACATAATAGGTATTTTCTACCAAAATCCTGCTAACTCTTCTTTTCTTGGAAATACTTTATTATTTTTAATAAGAAAACTGAGTACTGCCTGAAATTAGTTTCAGGAATACATTATGTTTCTCTATTTATGAGCCTTGGAACTCATCTGCAGTAAAAAAAGCTTCTTTACTTTTGACTGGACTCAACATGAACCCAACAGAGGATCACCAGAACAGGTTTATCTTTGCTAACATAAATTGCTGCAAACATTATCAATCCTTTCAGTAGCTGTGCTTTCCTTGAAAATGACATATCTCTAATATTGACGGATGATGTCTGTATTTGAAAACTTAAATCAAATGTTAACTTAAAACTGATGTTTTCTAAGAAGTCATCCATCAGATCTGAAATTTGACTCTTTGCTCATCAAAATATTCTTAACTCACAAATTGAACCCTGTCAAAGGCAACATGGATTTTCCTCAATATCAAGTTTTTGGGTTATTTCCCAAAAACTGATAACCTTTTGCAGGTTTTAAATTAATGCAGAAAATTGTTTTAGTGTACTTGCAGGAACTTTAAAAACCTGAACTGATTTCATGCCTATTCAATGCTTTGAATTTAGGTAAGAAAGTGCTTATAACTCGTTTTTCACAGAAATCAATCACAGAAACAATCTTGGAGAAATATCTAGACAGATGAGGAGACATTGTCCAACCACAGTTAATCCTCTTGGCAGATCCTTAACAGCATAAGACTTTTGTGTAAAGCATAAGAGCTAAGACTTTCACAAATGGAAGCCTACAGTCAGGCTTCAAACCCTACATTTTCATATTCTAATAAAATACTGATTTTCAAAGTGCTTATGATCATTTCAGCTCTCTCCAGTGAGAATGATTAACTAGCTTATCTAGAATCCTAGCTACATGTCTGTCTCACTATGGACATTAGACACCAGTAATGGAAGAAATTCCTTCCATAACATGGTATCAAGACACACTTTTTGTACCTTCTGAATCTATTCTGGAGTGGAGTTTAGAAACACAAAAGCAAGACCACTTCAGAATCCTCAAGAACTGCATTATTTCCAAATGCCACCGTCCAATGATCTTTTCCTGCCTGACAGAAATTCTTTGGATATACTGTCCAAATGTAAATGCACAGTTTTGGAATTAGACTCTTTTTATTAATATCATGCATGTTCAGTCAAAACTTGTTCATCTTCTGGAACTTAGAAATATTTTAGGGAATTGCATAGTAACCACAGACAATAAAAATACAGATTTTTAAAAGGTTAATTCAAATGACTTTACAGTATTTATGATATCACCATCTTGCCCTAGTCATGGAGGTACCAAGCAGGAGCATGAAAACTTAAAGCTACTGTGATCTTGTAAACACTCTGTGTAGCGGGAGCACTATAAAAGATCACAAAATACCTTTTGAATGTCTACTACTGCAAACATAATAAAGACTTTAAAATAATAAACCGCAACAGAAATACAAAGCAATTAAACAAATATGCAAAATGTCTCTTGTAGTACATATTATTAGCTGCTGTAAGAAAAATTATTAACAGCCCTTTCCATCTTCCCTTTTCTTACCCCTCTCTGGGCTTCCTCCCAGTTTTCCTGTACATAATTTTCTTCCTACTGGTAGAGTACCTACCTGGTTTGTAGTAAGTGACCAACGTATCAATTCAGAATAAAGCTATTTGTTATCAGGAAGTGAATTTGCAATTCATAAGTAACACGCCTGCCAAATCTCTTTCTATAGCCTTTCTTTATGTAAGAGTTATCAGCACTTACATAAAAAACAGTCTGTGTGAGAAATGGCCTTCACTATTTGAAAGCATACCAATGTATATTTATTTCTATGGACTTTCTATGAATAACTTAATTTTTTAAGATTGATTTACCTCTCTCTGCAACGCTGAAAATGATATTGCCCCATGGGAACATCCTAAAAAACACACAAACAAACAAATAGACCCCTATTAATTACAGTAGACTTTAATAATATTAAGCTGCTTTTAAAATAGTGTTGAAAATAGGGTCAAGTAAGGAGAAAAGTTTCCAGTGTAAATACTTCTAGCATTCAATTAAATGTGTCTAAAAGAAAAATCCAGCCAAAAGTGGAAGATGGAGTGACCTGGAATAAAACTCATCTATTGGTATAAACACAGGATAAATTAATACAACAATCTGAATCCAAGAGTGTTTTGCTTTACCACAAAGACGTCAATGCCACCACTGTTTGGACATAGCCCAAACTCTTTCCATCTTCAGCAAAAACCAGTCTTAAGTGTTTTTGAAAAAAAAGACCTGAGTGGCCAAATACAGACAATGGTCATTATTTTCTAATTAATAGCAAAGGCAGCCACCACAGCCACATTTATTTTGTGATTAATAGTGATGACTGGGTACTTCCTGTAATGAACCTGTCACAATCCACACTCTGATGCACTGTATTTATTGAATAACAATATGTCTCATCTATACAGGAACAAAACTGAATGCCAGTGTTCTATCAGAATTTACCTCTATGCATTCACTTTTCAGAAGTAGAAGATAATGCAATATATAAGCTGTAGATTGACAGCATCTTACTGACAGCAGTAAACCAGCGCTAGCAAAATTAAAAAGAAATCTGTTCAGTGTAAAAGATGCAACATTGCACCATAGTACCCTAAAACTCAGACCTTCAACCACAGCTAATGACTTGTAGGTGCACCTTCAAAACGTAGATGTTACAGTGAATATGGATTTCATTTCTGGAGTACTCTGAAAAAAGTCCACTCCAAGTACCACAGGGATTATTCTAACTTCACAGCCTTTGCTCCAGGTTTGGCCATGCTCCCAATGGAGAATGTAGCTAAACAATCAATAAATCTCTAGGAATTTCCCTGTATTAAAGGATTTCCCTCCGAAAGGTGTTGCATTCTGGCTTTATGTTCAAAATATCTTTCCACAAGATGAAGAGCAGCCATTGTACATGCTGTGACTTGGGGGGGGGGGGGTG